>MU392684.1:86307-112834 GCA_022578505.1 Nemania abortiva
ATTTTAAAAAAAATAGCGCGTGGGGGTGGTATTCTATTTTTTTTTTTATTACATTACACCTTGGGTCCAACTGGTAACTCGTTTACTGACACCCCCCCCCCCCCCCCCCCCCCCCATATCCCTTTGAACCTGATGGTAATTTTGTCAACCGGCACTATATTATCAAGCCTTTCATTGACTCGGAGATCTCCGCCTCGAGATACATGGAGTCGTGGGGTCCAGGCAGCCTGCATGACAATATCCCAGAATGGCACGAAGAGCGCGGCATGCAATCCTTTCGGCTCCGAACGCAACACTAGAGTCAACAATAGGTATGAGGAGCTACTCACTTCTCTTCACCGGTTTCCGGCGCTTTTCCGCCAGTGTGCCAGCCATTTGAACATGTGCAAGTTTCTGTAGAAACTGCCTTTTCCCGTACCACAACATCCACAAGTTTACTATTTATGGGACACACAGCTCTAAGAAATATCGAATGCTACTGCCACGCTTGCAAGCGAAATGGGTAAGTTCAACATGATTTACTTGGTTCATTTTCTAAGTAAGAGAGAAAAGGGGAGCCCATCTTGTCCGGCTGTCTTATGGCCCAGGGGTTGCGTATGGATGACTATGATCAAGTTAATCGTAGCCTTGTCTCATAGCAGCTATATAGTCTACCTATGATGGAACGACAGGAAGGTACTCGATACCGCAGACTATTTCCCCGCCATACGACCTACAGCTTAGCACTATCGATACATATAGAGATAGCCTCTTCCAGTTAGAGTCGCCCAGCTTCTCTCCCACCGGGGCTCAATCTAACGAGTACTACGCGCCGGGCTCCGCCGTTACTAGTCCTACCGGCTGACACAAGCCAGATACCCAGCGGTTAAACCCTCCCCAGTTTAGTTGGAACGGAGTGAAGAATCCGTGAACACGCAGCATGGCGTCTTACAGCGAGCAGTTTCCCCGGCAGATGCCAGATCAAGCCTATAGTAGTTCCAGTTTCTACCTCCAACATCCAATGGAGCCGAAGTCTGTGCGGCCAGCCAATAATACGCCTGTTGTTTCTCACTTGGCGGAGAAAAGCCCAAGCCTGATACACGAAGAATCCCTTCTGCCGGGCCCTACGGGGTCGGCAAGGAAACCCCCTCCAAAGGTAGAACTCGCCACAACACAAAGATTCTTCTCGCCAACAGCCTGCTAAGGTGTCAAAACGGTTCGTAGCTCTGGTCGTGTAGTGTAATGGTTAAAATTGGCGTCGTTTAACTTTCTCGTGCGCCCCGTGAAAGACTCAGACCTCAAAAAAACCAAAGCGTCTATGTGTGCGCCATGGACACCGAGAAGACTAGTTGCCTTCAACAGTCTGGATTGCTGCTCTCTCTCATCCTATCCTATGGTGCCGTCAAGTCTATCAACGTGTCAATGACAGAATTAAACCTCTTGGGCGCCTGAGAGGAGGAGGAAGCAGTAGTAGGCTCAGCTTGTCACAGTCTTGAGCCTTGGAACAAAGAGACTGTTCGTATATAGTAGTAGTACGTAGGGAGGTGTTTTGAGGACCCTTGCGCAATAACGTATACTATTACCTACCCCTATGTATAAGCCTTGTGACACAGCTTTCATTCTTGCTGTTGCTTGTTCGTCTTCCAAGTCTGTAGCTTCTGAATCATCTTCGATTTACACACTGACTCACACTACGCTCGCCATGCTCGGAGGCGCCAGCGACTTAGTGGCGATTATGGCTGGGAATGGATGAGGGTGGGTGACGGCAAGGTTGGTGAAAAAGGGATTGAGGTGTGCGTGACTGCCAGCAGTAGTAGGAAGCTACCTGCGTAGGTTAACATGGACTTGCTGTCTAATCAGCCTGCTGGAGGCCGATTAGGAGACTAGGAAGCTTGAAGGCCACAGAAACTTGCCTTTTTTCACTATTAGTAATGGTATAACCAAATAATAGTGGGCATATAACAGTCAGAATAATAGCAGCATAAACACTATCATAATAATACAGCCGCTACAATGGTAATATTCATTACCCCTACGAAGTCAATTAATAGTCTTCGGGTAGCAAAGGAATATGTCTTCAGCTATTTAAAGCTTGGAGAGAAGTCTTGCTCTAGGAGAATATCTAGTTGTTGGGGAGTATTGGTATTAGGTTCTCGTTGGCTTTACTGCTAGTAAGTTCAATCCCCCTGCCACGGGCCCCCCCCTCCCGGGCCACCTTTTTACATACAAACTAGCCTAATTGGCACTAGTTGTATAAAATCAAATAAAAATAGGAAAAATGTGGGGCTAGCGTATAAAATTATAAAAAAACCAAAATACTAGTAAAAAAAATAAAAAAAATTATATTTATTATTTAGTTATTTAGTTATTTAAAATATTAACTATTTTAAATTGAAAATTTTTAGTTTTATATACAAATTACTAGTATACTATGTAGTAGAATTTTAACACTAGGGTATAAACCTGCAAATATTTATATAATAAAATGGGGCTTTTTAAAAATATTAAATATTTTTATAAAATAAAATATTTAATATATTTAAATTTTAAAACAATATATTTTTATTATTTTTATTAAGCTATATAATTATAATATTATAAATTTTTAAAGTATTTTTTACTAGTTATTTTTATATGTAAAATTGCACAATAAAATAAAAAAATTTCACTATATAAATTTACATATAAAATAACTTAAAAATTATAGCTTAAAATTTTATAATATTATAATTATACAGCTTAATAAAAATAATAAAAATATACCTTTTAAAAATTTAAATAAACTAAAAATTTTTATTTTAAAAAATAAATAGTATTTTTATAAAGCCCCACTTTATTATATAAATAATTAACCTTTAAAACATAGTGTTCGAAAATTTTTACACAATATACTAGTAATTTATATATAAAACAAAAAATTTTAAATTTTAAAATATTAAATATTTAAATAATAAAATTAAAAAAATACCTAGTATTTTTTTCTATTTTTTCTACTAATATTTCGGTTTTTTTATAATTTTATACGCTAGCCCCACATTTTTCCTATTTTTATCTGATTTTATACAACTAGTGCCAATTAGGCTAGTTTGTATATAAAAAGGTGGCCCGGGAGGGGGGGGCCCGTGGCAGGGGGATTGAACTTATCGTTCTGAGCGACTTGAGCCTCGAGGATGGAGCGAAGAGAGCAGTAGGGCCTAGTGTGAGCATCACGTTTTCCGCACACAGAACAGATCATATATCCCTAAACTCAAGCGTCCCAGAGAAAGTCGATGGCCACATATTCATGTTCGAACTATCGAATACAAGTATGAGTCTTCGACCTACGCGGGAACCATTCATGACCAATATATATAAGCCTCAAAATCATACCTTAGATACATAGCCTAGGAAAGCCGCCAAAAGAAAGCGTAACGAGCCTGACATTACATGATGCAAGTGAGGATCCAGTTCAAGACCCCATCATACAGTCTCCAATGAGGAATTTAATACGGCAGCTCAAATGATGGCACTACGTGACTTAGATAGCTTGACAAGACATTAATTTCCCAATAGGTAGTCAGTAGTACATACACGAACTGTGCTCCATAGCTTCGCCCTTTCCAGGGCTAGATTAGATAAATGACACCTACTACCCCTATCATCCATCTATCTACGCATGCTTGCCTTACTGGCCTACCCATCCAAACCAAACCGAACCAAACCATCTATTCTATGTACTGACACGCCGTAGCGTTCAGTCCCTGCGTGCAGAACGGCATGTGCACCGTTCCGGCGCGGATGCCGCGGGCGAGCATGCGCTCGCGGAACTCGGCGAGGCGGGGCGCGGCCTCGATCTGGGTGCGGCCCTCGGGCGACGACCAGAGGACCTCGCCCGCGGCGCTCGAGCGCGGCCACAGGATGTCGTCGATGGTGGCGTCGTCGATGGACTCGCTCCACCCCGCCAGCTCGCCGCCGAGCACCAGCTTGGCCTGCGCCGCGCTGAGGTTCGCGCGCGGGTCGTACGAGTACACCAGCCGCCAGTTCTTGTACGGCGAGCACCAGTCCGGGAACGGGTAGTACGTCTCGACCAAGTCCCCCGCGAAGTTGAGCCACTGGCCGCGGCCGCAGTCGAGGTACTACAATAGGTGTTCCGTCAGTTTTTACTCCCGATTTAGGTTTGGATTGGGATTCCATCGGGAGGGGAAACTTACCCAGTAGTTGTAGTTGCTAGTAATGACCTTGTGGCCCTGCGCCGTGAGCGCCGCAATGGCCTCGTCGCCCAGCCACGACTGGATGACGACGTCTTTCCCGACCGTGACGTTGTACGACGCGGGGATCTCCTCCCACACCATCGGGACGAGGCCCGCCTTTCGCACGCGCGCGTGGTGCTTGTCGATGAACTTCTGCAGAAGCGGCACGATGACGGCCGAGTCGTTGGTTCCGACGGTGGGGTCCAGGTTGTACATGTTGAAGTTGACCTCGTCGCCGCCGGTGTGGAAATACGACGTGTATGGCGAAACTCGCGGCAAGAGATCGTTCATCAGCTTGTCTAGGAAGGGGTCGACTTTGGGCTCGTTGAGCCGGATCTGGCCGCAAGGGGGTTCGGCGCAGTACGCGGTCCAAGGCTCCGAGTCCCAGCCAGCAACGATATCCGGGTGTGAGAGAGCCGCAATTCCGAAGTGGCCGGGAGTATCAATCTCGATAATGGGCTCGACTCCGCGATTGATCGCGTATTGTTGAATCTTAGCCAGGTCGCCTGGGCTGTAAGTCTTGCCATTAGCGTATGCGCCTTTTTCGTGAAGCTCAGGCATGGCTGGGATCTCCAACGGCCAGGACTGGGAGTCAGTAGCGTGGATATGGATGCGGTTCATCTTGTTATAAGCCAGGCCGTCGATGGTGCGCAGGATAGACTCCATGGGGAAGAAGCTTCGTGAGACATCGAATAAGATACCGCGGTGGTCGTATTCGGGCTTGTCAGTGATGCTGACCGGGGCAGACTTCGTGTAGAAGAATGGGCCTTTCGAATGCTGGAAGAACAACTGGGAGAAAGATTCGAGAGCGTGCAGGACACCGGTCGATGACACTGCTGTAATGGCGGCCTTTCCATTCTTGTCCACTTTTAAGGTGTACGACTCGTCAACTTCGCCAGCTAGAGGCTTGAAGGTCTTGTCGGTCTTGCTCTGGGTGATGTCAAGATGAACGATGTAAGTCTTAGGCTTCGAAAGGCTTGGCTCCGTTGTCTCAAGCTCCATACGGTTGTAAAGCATCCATGGCACGAAATTGTTGTGCACAATGTTCCCCATAGCCCGAGCCACGCCACCCTTGACAATCTCACTGCTGGAAAACTTAGAACCACTCGGTTCATAACCGTAGACCCAAGGAAGCTAATTCACAAGAAACGACAGTCAGCAACTGATATCTTACTAGGATATATATAGAATACGCGAGAATTGAACATACATTCCTTCCATTGTAAGTGACGGAGAGCGCAGGCCCGATCCATAGCGTCGAGTCTCCGGTGCTTATAGAGGAGGGGGCGGGCCATATGGCCAGCACAGGTGTTGAAGCAAGAAGCCAGAGCGAGAGCAGCATGCTAAAGACGCCACGGCAATTTGGCAGCACCATGATGATATTTCGTTCCCCCAGCCAGGTTCTACGGCATCAAGGTGAGCAAAGGCAAGCCAAGAATAGAAACCCTCGGGGAGACGTGGTGCGAAAGGGACTAGTTATTCCGTAGATCACTACAATCTATTTGTAGTGTCTGTAGTTATAAGTCGACTAGGTTATCTTCTTTTTTACAAGAAGACGTATTTGTCGATGTCGACCGGGGCACGAGTCTAGACCGACACACGAACGGGACAGAGCACAGGTGAGGACGGGACGGGCGATCTACCTATGTATGTAAATACATATGTAGCTGTCAAACGGCTCGTCGCGTGGCCAATTTATCTGAGCGCGTAGGGATTGGCCCCGGGGCAGACGACGGTGTGGTGCCGACGTGGTCCCGATGAGGTTGATTCCCGCTGGCTCTGCAGTAGCACCGCAACGTTACTTATTAACCTGTAAGACGATCGATCTTGGGTGCTGCCCCATGGGCTATGTATGTACCGTACTGGGCAGAGTAGGCGAAGACAGGGCACGCTAGCGAGTGATAAGTCCCGGTAGTTGCTGCAGGGTGGTGATGCAACCCTTGAATCAATCGGGCAGTTGACAAATTGTGGCGTTGGGTCTCGCGCCAACTGGGTCTCGTTTCTTGTCGAGAAAAGATCCGAAGACAAGAGACTAAGAGTCGGGTTCGCGGGTTCGCCAATGTGGGATCCCTGCTTTGTCCGGATTTATTGGACGCTAGAGGCGTAGATATGTAGGCAGCCTGGCTGGTCAGTGAATGAATTAAAAGAATGAATTACTTGGATTAGGTGCTCGACCCTGAACCCGCTCGTCGTGTTGACCCAGATCCGAGAGTGAGGCTGTCTTGGTCTCACGATACGCGATCCCTTGCGGTCTAAGTTTATAAAGTTTATGTACTAGAGGGAATCCCTCTTCATATTCTATCATTTTTTTCTTTCTTTTCTCCTTGGCGGCTCGGTCCCGTACCACATTGTACCACTATATATACTATAGTTATAACATGGCGTGCCGTGTCGACCGCAATTTTGGACAAATAACTTGGTCACCACTGGTTGGCTGGCCGATGTTTTTCGGGGTTAGCATGGAATCTAAAAGTGATCGTCAAGGCATGCTGCAATTATTAGCTAGCGAGGGTAAGGATCGCTACCTGTCCCCTCCGATCGACCTACCCCGATCGAGCTGTTGCTGTCATAGACACTCAAAGTGAGAATAAGGTTCGGATGAATTAGAGTCGTGTTTGCCACGAGTTCTACCGCCGGACATGGGGTAATTACCTAGGGAGCCGAATGCTTTTTTGAATGTTCTTCCGGGTACGTTAAGTGATTGATTATTTGAGAGGAATTCGCGCTCAGAATGTTACAATGCGAAAGGGGGTCCGCACAAGCCGGAACTAGTACGGTAGAGGTACTCTCTATCGCCCTTCTGTGTTGCTCCCAGCCACAGGAACCATTGGGGGTTGTCTTGGCGGCTTGGGGGTTCTGCACGCTAAAATATTACCCACCGATACCTGCCGGATTTGGAGCCCATCGAAGTCACGATGGATCGATCTTGTTAAACTCGCCGTGGTACATAGTAGGTAGGTGGTTTACTTATAACAACAGTTGCAGTGCAGGAGGAATACAAATTAAATATCAGGGACGTGTGTTACCAACAAAGCCCACCTACATACTCCCTATGGTACTACATTGACTGTCACTAGGTCTGTTGGGGGAATCCTCCTTGCTTAGGTACCCAGCATAGATATGGGAAATTTAGTTTGGGAGGAATAACTACCGTTGTATCAAATGGGTCTTATGCTATCTGTCTGCCAGTCGTTCTAACTAGTACCACCTACCCGAAGCTCGTATTTCCTTTAAGCACCATGTTTGCCCAACCTGCCATGTTGTATGTATAAGTAGGGCACCCCGCAGGGAGGTCCTTGTTTACTGCTTATATATCCGTACGCGTATATGTGTGACATGTATACTTACATAGTAGAAACATGGCTTATTTTTCGAGATTCGAATCCGCGTACAACTCCCACATCTATTTATTCCCTTACCTACCACAACTATATCATATCGGTCAGGACAGGGAGGGAGGGGTCCTATATCCATAATCGGGCCAACCCAGATAATGGCATCCGTCACTTCGGAACCAGTCGCACGACATGGCGGCGACTCTGTAATCTAACTATTGGTATTGGTAGGGTAGGGTGGTGTAGTGTAAGTAAGCATGCAATCTCGATGCAACGTGAGCTGCAGGTATGAACACCACCCACCCGGCCTCGTCTGTAACCTAGCCCAGCGACGCCCGCCTGCCCGCCCGTTAGTAGTTCGTTGGTCATCGTCATAATAGAGTGCACGTGGACCCGGCTCGGTTACGGGTTCCGAGAGGTCGGTCTAGGTTCTACCTAGTGTACATAGGGAGACAGACAAACAGATAGATAGATGGTCAGTCGAAGTCACATGGTGTACGTTTGCCGTGTAAGTAAGACCCCAATGTCACAGCAGACAAATGTTGCATATTAGTAACAGCAGGGCTAATGAGAAGTTCGTGTGATCCATTTCATTTTATTTTTATTTTTGCAAGGTGAACAGCTCAAATCCTTTAGCTAGCTCCCGCATATGTATCTATCTAGGTTAGAAGCTGAGCTAAGCAGATATGTATCCCTACAATCTCTGTCCCATATTCACATGGATGGCCTTGGTTTGAGTATAAGCAGCGAGGCCAGCCTCGCCGAGCTCACGGCCGATACCACTCTGCTTGACGCCGCCGAAGGGGACGCGGAAGTCGGAGTCATTGGACGAGTTAATCCAGACCATGCCGGCCTCGATGCGCGCGGCGACGCGGTGCGAAAGCTCAAGGCTCTGGCTGAACAGCGCGGCGCCGAGGCCGTACGTGGTGTCATTGGCCATGCGGATGGCCTCATCCTCGGTCTTGAACGACGCGACAACCACGAAGGGGCCGAACACCTCCTCGCGGTAGATCTTCATTGAGTCCTTGACGTTGGTGAACACGGTCGGCTCGATGAAGTACCCCTTGCCGTCGAGCGGGCATGGCTTGCCGCCTGTGGTGAGCGTGGCGCCCTCCGACTGCCCCGCCTCGACGAAGCTGAGCACCCGCTGGTACTGCTCCTTTGTCACCTGCGGGCCCTGAAACGTGCCCTCCGCGAACGGGTCGCCGACTTTGCTCGTACTCTTGATCGCCTCGCGGAACAGCCCAACGAACTCGTCGTAGACGCTCTCGTGCACCAGGATGCGGCTCGTCGCCGTGCAGATCTGGCCCTGGTTGCTCATGATGCCGACGTGTGCCCATTTGGCCGCCTGATCAAGGTCGGCGTCCGTGAACACGATCAAAGGTGACTTGCCGCCCGTCTCGAGGGTGATGTTCTTCATGTTGACACTCGCCGTCTTCATGATGTGCTTTCCTGTTGCCGTCGAGCCGGTGAACGCGACCTTGTCGACGCCGAGATGGCTGGCTAGCGCCTGTCCCGCTACCCTACCAAAACCGTTCGTGATGTTGACGACTCCGGGAGGGAATCCAGCCTTAACGATGAGGTTCGCGAAGTAGAGGATGGAGAGGGGCGTCTGCTCGGCGGGCTTCAGGACGACGGTGTTTCCGCACGAAAGGGCGGGACCTAGTTTCCACGCCGCCATCGCGAGAGGATAGTTCCACTATTCGCCCAACGGAAGGATGGTCAGTTTCAAAATGCGATAATTATTCTCCTCTACCTCGGAGGCATAGACACCTTAAAGCACTAGTAATCGCTCCTGCCTACAACGAAATCCAACTCACCGGAATGATCTGTCCACAGACGCCAATGGGCTGCTTGAGCGTATAAGCGAACTTCTGCGCCGTCGTAGGGATCGTCTGGCCGTGGATCTTGTCGGCCCAGCCGGCATAGTAGCGGAGGCAGTCGATGACCTCTCCGAGATCGCCCAGGGCGTCGCCGTACGGCTTGCCGTTGTCCCAGGTCTCAATCGTGGCCAGGACCTCCTTCGCCTCCTCGGCGAGATCCGCGAGCTTGAACATGAGCCGTCCGCGCTCAGTGCCCGAAATGTCGCGCCACGACTCGTGGTTCAGCGCCGCCCGCGCCGCTGCCACGGCCTTGTCGACGTCTTCGACCGATGCGGCCTCCACGGAGCAGATCTCCTGCTCGTTGCTAAATTACCCCACTTGTGTTAATAACCAGAGTAGTATATGAGGCGCAAGTTTTCACCACACCGCGTGGTGGCGCGTGCGTTTCTTGTAAGGCCTCCCGCAGGCGCCACACACTGCAGGGACAGATTGCCAGTGCAACAGCACAATAACAGCTACAAAACAAGAAAAAACAAAAAATGAGGCGCAATTAGGCAAATCAAGTCGAGTATATATGTAGGTAAGTAAAGTGCTGCTTGAGTGAACTTACGAGGGGTTGATACTCGTCACCTTCTCGCCACTGCTCGACTTCACAAACTCATTATTAATGAACAGGCCCGTGGGCAAGGTGAACTTCTTGCCGTTCGGGGCCGTGAGGTCGACTTGAAGATCGGCCATATTGTTGTTACTGTACAAGAATCGGACAAATGTGTTTGTATTACAATTGGTATTGGGCTTGGTGATTGTCTGACGTGGACGGAGTCGTGTTCGCGGAGTGAGGAGAAGAGGGGTTGTTGAACGTTGGAATGCGAGTCTCGAACACAACCTCATGCCCAAAATCAAGAGATAGATGCCTACTCTTCTCTATAAGAATAAAAAAAATAAGAGGACAGCGGTGTTAATTCATATGGATGTGCTACCACCACACCCACGTTGCGCGTCGCGAATCAGAGCCAGAGCGTTGGTTCGACATTGTTTCCCCGCACCGGTCATATAGATAGGGCGCCCGACGTTATCATACTCGCATATACCTCCTCGATGTAGACATTATCTCATAATAGAAAGGGAAGATAGGCTACAGCTGTAGCTAGTAGCTATCGGAGTATCGGAGACTGGTATGAAGCTTACCTAGCTGCATGGTATGAGCGGGTAGTAATTGCCCTGACCTGTGTTGCCTGTGGGTCAGGTAACAGGCTGCAAGCCGCAAGCCCACCGAGGTGCATAGACTATCTTATCTAATAGCTACAACGGAATGTGGGTTGCTGCTCAGGTTCTTGAGGAAATATAGCTAGCTAGGAAAGCACAAAATCGCCTACTGTTTACCCGAGGTATCATAGCTCTCTTCCTTTACGCCACATAATAGCTAATAGGAGAAAAAGATAAGCTATTGCACTCTCGGAGGCTTTCCCCGTTGATGACCTCATCATGACTTAGCCGATAGGCTGGCGATATCGGCGCCGTTATCTACCCCGGACTGCTGTGTAACAGCACTTAGGTAACTTACCAGTAAGAGTACGATATTTCAGGCACCCTCACTAGTAAGTGTAAAACACGGATCGAAGGGTAGTACGCAATAATACGATCTCGGATCGTGTCTGTCTACCAATCTATGAATTTAGACACCAATAATATGTACATGCCTCCCACCACATGCAGTACCGTGTCTCCTAACCATGCAAACACAGCAAACCAAAATGCCATAGATTAAATACCGCCGTGTGCAGAATAACTAAATACGCAGGGAATATCCGCCCCTTTAAATGCCAAAGCTCGCCCGGATAGCTTTTCCAAATCGCTGAATGGCAACATCCATATCGGCCTGCGAGGATGCTGCGAACGTGGTGCGGAAGAAGAGGCCAGTAGGCTCGACGTCTCTCTCGGCGCGGAACCAGGACCCGCGGCACGCGAGGACGCCACCTTCGAGGCACGACTCGAAGATCTCCTCCTCGAGCTCCAGAATGGTCTTTTGACCTGCGTGTGGGTGGCGTGTGTGATCTACACATAACCAAAGCTATAATTTCGTTTGTAAGTTTGTGTCACGTCGGAAAAGGGGAATAAGGCTCGGATATCTAAGACATGGGAAATGGGATAGGGGAGTACTCACAAACATGCCCGCGGCCGGCGGTGTCCAGCTCACCACGTCCTTAGGCAGATGCGCTTCGCACGCATCGAGAATCGCATCCCTCCGTCGCGTGTACTCACTTCTTATGTGCATCAGCCACCGGAAGTAACCCTCATGTCCCCACGTTTCGTCAAGTAGTTTATACATCAGGGCCTGGGAGAAGCCAGCCGGGCCCTGGGACGAGCACTCGTTATGTCGGATATAGCGCTCGATGACCTGTTCGCTCCCCGTGACCCAGCCCATCCGCGAGCCTGGGACGACGACTTTACTGAATGAATCCATGCGCAACACACGCCCGTCAACGTCAATACTAAGCATCGTCGGGATGAGAGATTGCAAGAAGCTCTCAGTGCTTTGGGTTGAAGTTATGTCAACAGCACCGGGCTTGGCGGCCGAGTTCGCCTTGTCGTACGGCGGCATCTGTAGGTAGTAATACGGCTCATCCTCGAAAATGTATACGTCGTGCTTGCTGCATACATCGTAGACATCCTTCCGTCTCTGTGCCCTCATCGTCGCGCCTGTCGGGTTCTGGCCAGAGGGCACCGTATATAATACCGTAGGCTTCCTTGCACCTCTCACATCCTCGTCCCAATTACTGAGTATCTCGTCGAGGTCCCCAGGTAGAAGACCTTGCTCATCTATGCCCACACCAAAACACTTGATACCCATTGGCGCAATTGTCTCTAGCGCTGTTGAGAAGCTGTACACCTCGGTGAGAATAGAGTCGCGCCGGCTGCGGTCACAGAAGAGACGTAGAGCGGATTCCAGGGCACCTGTGCTGCCAATGCTCAAGGCACATCGCCAGTCGGCATAAGGGGGTCGGAAAACAAGTTCTGTATGTTCAGTCACCCAACGTAACATCTGCGCCGATCCGACAGCCTGCCCGTAATTGAGGGCGACGGAAAGATCATACACGCCATCTTTATCCCGCATGTCATGCTTGCCGATGGTGGCGTCGCTCCCCGGCACTTCCGCAGAGGCTTTGTCGAAGAGTGGTGGATGTGGAACCTGTACTGCATCGTAAAAGAGCATCAGCGGGCAATTATGTCAAAACCTCAGGGGCCCAGGGCGAGGAGTTAAATCATATATATATACTTACAGCTTAGAGACTCAATGGGGAAGTTGTCCGCGGACGGTAGCCCGCCACCCAGGGACAAGATGCCAGGCGTTTTCAGGTAGGTAGCTGCTAGCTTTAGAACACAAGGCTTTCGCGCGATAGCCTCGGGACTTAGTAGATCTATATCTCTGTTAGTCGCGCGCACTCTTGACCCAATAGATGGACCAACTTACGATCCCATCGCCTTGCCTTGGGTTGGTTATGTGCTTGCTATGTAAATCGAAGGTGTTAGTCTATTCATCAAAGTGCCCCTTTTGCAATACACCCGCACGTGACACTATAGGCGACGTTCCCCAACAACTTATACGACATTCCTCCAATTCTCCGCAGATGAATACAACTTCAGTGCGATGACATTGTCATCCCCCATTTTCTTCTCCGACGTATCACCCCCTTCCGACCCAACTTCGCAAATGGCAAGGGGAATAATACACATACCGGACTTTTGAACATATCGCTGTCCGAATACGCCGCTGTCCCCGCAACCAGTTTGCCGGCCTTGGCCCTGCGCGCCGCGATGCCGGCAAGGGTAAGCGGCTCCGGGGCCAGGTCCGCGGCGCCGGCGCCGTCCTCGGCATGGTGGGCTATGGCGGGTGGAGGCAGCACTCCGTCGACGGTACCGCCGTTTGTCATCGCCATCGTGGATATCTAGCTGCACTTCCAATTTGGTACTTTTAGGCAAGGGGGCCAATAGTAGTAGCGGGAGTAGTAGGAGTAGGGGGAGTGTAAGGGAAAATAAAGTGGCGAGTATGTACAGGATAGGTGCGTGGGTGTCTTCCGGGTGTTGAGAAGGTAAGGAGGCGGATATAGATATATGACGGAGACCCGGGGGTGGTAGTGGCAGTGGGGGGGCGAGAGGGCGACGGAGTCAGCTACATGTATGTATGATAAGGGCGGGGATGGGAAAGAGAGCTGATGCGAGAGAAGGGTTATTTGCTGCAAACTGTTACCACATATATTAGGTATTTATTTAGTAGGTTACCGGTTATGCGCATGCATGGATATACCACAGGTAAACTTACGTGTAAACGTGCCTACCCGAGAGTTTGGCTCTTTGGGTGCCGAGATAGAGATACATACGTGATATTCGTTCTCTATACGCTGGACTAGTTCAAGCGCGGCCAATTACATGCCCAGGAAACTTAAATGGAACGTCCCGGTTTTCAAGCATAGGTAGGACCGGCCACCTGACTGCCTAGAGCTTTGCATACGCCCTTCAGTTGTAGATAGATATGCATCGTCATTGTATTACTGTCTAAGTCAGTAGATCCAGGGTCCTACCCTTTGACGGGTTCCGAAACCGCAGGCCTTAGGTAATAAGAACAAAGGGAATGTGTAACTAAGCCTATAATTCGAGTCAAGCTAAGGCATTGTTAATAATTAAAAGAGATACGAGCACCCGAACCTACACAGATGCGTTATCGCAGCTATTCTGCGCGCTGCCGCTCACCGGGATGCGGTGTGGCGTGGGGCTATTTAGATAGAACTTGCACCCCTGAATCAATACGCCAAGACGAGCATCCAATTCCGATATTATGTATGTCTGCTTCTGTTGCCCCTACAGCTCGGGTCTATAATCCATTAACAACTTAGTACCTACCGGTACATGCCGGTTGTTGGAGTCCCGGCCAGTCACCTTGAATACCGCATCGAGACCCACCAAACATTCCGGCCATCGGCTTCCGATTATAAGCGCCTCTACCCATCTCACGGCGCTTTCTATCGCGTAACCGTCATGACTTCGTCTTCCTCGTGACCTTTTGGTCCTTTTGGTCTAGCTGGGATCATGTCCGGGTTGATCATCTTAGGTAAAAGATAATGAATAATGACATCAAACACCGTTGAGGAGCTGAAAAGATAAATACAAGTTTAGGTATGTATTATATATTAGTTTGGCATGTATGTCGCATTTGCCAGTCGTTGTAACACAGCAAAGGCCTCGCGGTCTATCATCTAACCTGTTCCATTCTTGTCATATCCCATCATCCGATTTGCTCGTCTTGCATATGATTCTTCATATGTCGCGGCGCCGGCCTACTTCATGTCTCGTTAACATCCGTCTCAAATATCCGTCGGATCTCCAAGACCCAAAATGCTTCCGAGACGTCCCTATACCTGTTCCTATCCCTATCCAGCATGTTCCTAATCGTGACCCTTGAAAAAAAAAGTCCGAAAATCATTCCATCACCTACGCCATGCATTTCTTCTATGCTCGATTCACGACACACTTAGGTCATAGAATGGTATAAAGTGCCGAGGTCACCATCGCAACGATGGTGAGCCAGGGGTGTATGTTCAACTGGTGCACCGCACCACTATTTGGAGCCTCGGGCTTTTGAGCTGTTCCATCCGTGCTAGTCGCCGCAGCTGCAGCGGCCGCGTTGGTCGCTGTTATAAGACTTGTCGTTGTTGCTGGCTTCAGCGAGGTAGTGATTGTTGTCGGAACTCCTTGGCTATTTGACGTCGTAATCGTCGCTGTGCTCTCAAGGCCAGAACCTCCAGCTTCCACCGAAGATTGCGCAGAGGGCGACGGAGACGACAAGGGAGAAGGGGATTCCTGTACAGCTTGTTAGTGCTACAAGTTCTTCATTTGGCTGCCAAAAACCCCGTTACGAAGCGATGAACCTAGCCAAATCAAGGGGAACCGGAATTAACAACATACGTACAGTGGCCGAGCTTGACGGGACAACCTTTCCATCCGACGTCATCACCCAGCCTGAAGGCAGGTTGGAATCTGAACTTGATGTGCTCGAGCCGATGCCTCCAGCGGGGACATTAGCGGTGGCAGTCGAAGAAGAAGCAGCAGTGACAGCCGTCGTGCTTAAGTCACCCGCGCCGCCTAGGTTGCCATTGATCGATCCACCGTCAGACTTGATTGATTGCCAGGACCCGGAGGTATCACCGTAGGTATACTTTGAACCCGTGCTGTAGTCTGTGACTTTCACACCCTGCACTACCATGGTGAAGGGTCCTTGAGAGTAGTCGGTCGGACCACGTGCCCATTCGATGGTGCCTTCAGAATTGCTCGAGTCGCCACCAGACCAGGCACCAAACTTGATCTGCATAGGTGTCTGGGGGTATTGGTTGGTCTCGGCGTCGGCGGCGGTAAGCGTGCGCACAACGGTTTCGCCCACAGTCCATACAATCCGATCACTCGTCCAGTCCACTGTGTACGTAATAAACTCTGCCTGGTTGTTGGCTGCAGGGTTAAATTGACCACGATTGTATGAACCAGTCATGCCTTTCCCGAAATAGTTGGTTTGCACTTCGGTACCGTCGGCGCCAAGCCACTCATTGTCGACTTCGTCGAGATCATCCGATTCGAGCACTAGCGATGAGACTATGCCGGCGCCAGGAGCGGCCTTGAGGGTGATTTCGACTCGACCAAACATGATGTAGAAGAGGGAAATGAGCTGGGGCGAATCGCCGCTCTTCGAAATCGTGAAGGAGACACCGTCGGAACCGTATGTCGGGGTACCACCCGAGGATGTGAACAGATCTGAAGCGCCTTGAGTGAAGTCGACATCGATCGATTTGCCTAGAGCGGGATCGGAGGGACAAGAGGCTATGTTTCCAGTTAGAATACATATCGCAAGATAAGTATTATCGAAGGTGATTCGATGTCAAACATACTGGATTGTAGAGGGTTGCAGGATGTGTAAGTCTGAGCTGTGGTCAGACCAGGGAATAAGGCGGCAGTAGCAGCGAGCGTGGTCGCCGCAAACGACCGACTCGAGAACAGCATTTTGTGCGCGAAAACTCTCAGATTCTCTGTTAAGTTGACGAGGGGCAAGAAGAAGAGAGGTCGCAACCAGAGACAGGAAAGTCTTAGGCTATGTAGGTAAGTGGTAGTGTTTGTCGAAGACCAGTCGGACAAACACGGCAGCAACGAAACACTCAACGGAGGGAGGAAGGTCCAATAGTCGAGAGGTATATACAATATGTACGGAACGAGGTCCTACCTGCCCAGGATGAGGTCTCGGTAGGTTAGGCAGTTAATACACAATGCGATTGTTCAAATATGTACAGAAGGTGCAATGTGACAAGTAGCTGGAGGAGGTATATTGACAAGAGAGGATTACAACAAATATGTGTTGACAAGGGAGGGCGAGTGTTATAGCTGCGCGCAAAGAGCGACTCCAACCACCTGATATTTGCTCACTTTCTACATATAGCGTGTTCCAAGGGGATCCGCGTAGGGATCCGCGGCCGAACGGGAGAAGCCTCGTCATCCTCCCCAGGACGGAGACGGTGCGGTAGCATCATGATCCATGCTTCGTGCACCAGCAACCCACCTGTAAGATCTGCTCGGCATGTCAGAAGACAAATAAGACAGATGCATGGAAGGTTCCTCGACAGCTCATTGGCGTGGGCTGCGGTCAGGATCTGGCCAGAAAGGCGTCGATGTGCTGGCCAAGGTGTGGTCGAAATCTGCATGTCTCTGCGTATTGCAACCCGATCCTCGTCGCTGGTGGAGTAACGGGACCGCCGGCTCGCCGGAGATCCTTGTTTTCAATTGGCCTCGAATCGCCCTCGAACAAGCTTGAATGACGCCGGGAGTGGCTGGAACCGTTAGTGCTGCCCCTAACTAGCTTAGCGCCGCATCGTAGCGGCGTGGCTGGGACGCAAATTATATTCGAGTGGCTGGTTATCAAACGCTGAGATCCGGTGGGGCGGAACCTCCATGTAGGGTGCCTGTCTGCCATCTCTTCTTTTTAAGGTTAAGTACCTGAGGATCCCGCATCACATGCATGAGAAAAGTAACACATGAAAACAATCTTCAAAATCAAGAAAAAATAGAATACGAATAGTACTCCGTATGACGGTGACAGATTTGATGAGCTGCAGATATCCATGGGCCAGTATGTATATAGGTATGTATTGGCATGGGTGCGCTGCAAGATTAGGCTCGTATTACAGTACCTACACAGGCAGATGGATCAATGGATCCATCTGATCCAGTGTCCCCGGAAAACGGCATTGAGCCACAATATCCATGAGTTGGGCATCGCGTGACGTAATCTCTCATCTAATGGGTCTTCATCCCTCCGAGCAGCATCTCTACTAAGGATCAGCCAACATAAAGCTCGTTGGTTCTTGTCAACTAACTCCAGACGCAGAACTAAGTACGGGGCTAGATAGTGCTGCTTGCGCCATCTAGGGCTGATGTTTGTTTGTCGAGGAACAAGGACTGTTTAAAACTGTATGTCTGTCTCAGTGCCGCGTGTTGTTATTCTGCCATATAAAACCGAGACACTTCATGTATCCAATAAGGTATGTTTTAGGGCTCCCACCTGTACTGGGGACTTAGTTCTACAGTATATAATTGGTATCTCGTACAGAACTCCGTGACTATCTAAGAATTATTGACAATCCTTAACTGCAACCCGGTTTGCACATGATTGGTAGGGGTCGTCTCTTGCATTCATGATTCCTCCTCCCTTATTCATCTCTTATATGCGTATGCAATTACTAGCGCTCCTACCACACCTCCATGAGACTATACCTCGTATTTCAAACCCTTACTCAGGCCCTCATATCACATGAATTCAAGCTAGCTGGCTGCAAGTAGGCTCCCACCGGGAGAAAGCGAGAGCATATACTCACCCTGGTAGATACGGAGCGCGGTTTCTATCTAATGAGGAGGCAAGTCATATACTGCATTGTGGCATGTATGAACAAACAGCGTCTGGCTGACATTGTAAGGGGATTTCTAGGTGCCTGATATCTCAAACATCCTAAGGTGAATCCAATTGCTGACGCCTAACTTTTATCCACGTATAGGGTACCGGGACCATGCGAAAACTCCTTGCAAAACCCTTCTCCGGCATGCGACAAATGTTGGATATTTGCCCGACCTGAACATTAACTTCGTAACAATCCATTAAGACATGGGTATGATAATCAAGTACAAGGAGAGAAAGGGGAGCAGGAATGTCTAGAAGGATACAAAAGTTGCATATACAACACTAAGTGGACAAGCAGAGACGATATCCGAATCAGCGCGATGAGATTGTATACATCCTGATGGGAGTGAGAAACTCCACTTTGTGTTGTGAACGTATCCTAGCTTCTGAGGCTCTATCCATGATGACAGGAGGGGTTGCCTAGACTGCTCTCCCTCCCCGGGTAATCCTAAACAGTTTGTGCTCTTCGGCGTTGGCTCGGCTCATGAAATTCTACCCTTGGGTTGGAAACCAGTTCCTGGTCAACGTGCCCCAGGAAGAGGGTGGGCGCTCTGGCCAACTGGATGATAACGAAATGTCCGACAGTCTAGAACTTGGGGCACAGCTTTGACTGGGACTCCACATATACCTCAAAAGGACGCTGTCCTGGGTAGACATGGTGGACTTGTCATCGAATTTATTCGAACGTATCGAGTCACGAGAACTCAACTTACTTCCGTCCATGATGAGAGGCGAACTGCCTAAGCTGTATAATTCTGCGTCTATATCCCTTGTCCACCACGGCAGGAGGTATGAAGCTGTGGGCTGCAATTGGGAGCAATCTTCGATGATGCATAGCATGAAGGCGACGAGAACAGGCGCATACTCTAGAATCGGAGCAAAGATAAAGTGTGGCTGGGACACGACAGTGACCGCAAGAACCGATGGTATCAATATAGCCACCAATACGTAGAAGACACTACCTCTATTAGCTTTATTAACGGAAACAAGGGAATAACATGCACTACTGACAGAGTTTCTGCGCTTAGACTCATCGCAACGTGTACCATCGTGGCTAAACTGAAGAGGGCGAGAGTACTACCCATGCTTGTCAACGTGGCGCATTCTCGAGCCAGGACACAATAGAGGTACTTACACGTAATTATAGGATGTGTGTTCGCGACGAATAGCCGTGAACATGATTGCAGCGCCCATCATAACCCCTTTCGACACGATTTTGACTGATATTTCCATAGTGAGGGGAGGCGGGCTACTGTTCGGGGCTATGCTCTGATGATACATGGAATGCCTGGATTTATGCCGAAACATGGAAAACTGACAGCTGTCCAGCGAATGAAAGATAGGTGACCTTGAGCACACACGGGCGACGAAAAAGACCACACTTCTAGGAGACAGCACGGTGGTTAGTTCTAAGCCTGGCTTCTTGTATAGCGCCACGAAATGTGAGGCGAACGTCCCGGTTCATGCTTGTGCTGCCTATGCATGCATATCAAGGAATCACACGGGCTGAACCATGCTTAGCAGAACCATGCAATATTTCTGCGCTGCTGCCCAATGAACATTATTCGGTGCGGTGAGACATCCTAGCAGTGGGATATTAGAGTGCATAACCAGTCTAAGAATATCCGATAATGCATGATTGGGTAGCGTTGGTCGCCTCACCCTATCCTTTCAAGTAGCCTTGGTAGCCTCGCGGTTCGCGCAGTCGGCAGAGCGCCATGATTGGCGAGAGCTTACGTTGGTCTTTCTGTGGCTTACCAATGATAGGAGCCCTGATAGGAGGGTGATCTCAGATGCGATATACCTCACGGTGCCCAATCGCACCCCTTGTCATGCGTGTTAGCCCAATGCTTCCGGGGCTGACCGCCAAGGCGCGTAACTACACTCTGCCGAATAGGAGGAGGAACTCCGACTCGAGGACGATCGGTGATAGATAAAAGCGAAAAAACAGTTAAGGAATGATAATTCAAGGAAACAAGCCCAACGAAGTGATAATGCCCAAGACAAGGAACTTGGCCGTTGGGCTCCTGTCCCGGCCCGCGGTTGGATGTCTCAGGTGTCTGATCACTCGATATGTATAAGGCGACATCTACCGTACCCGTTTGGTGGCATCGAACCGCCCTACTCTGCATCCTGAATAGCGCACGGTGCATGCTTGATTCAAGACTCAATAGAGAGTAGATGTTCTACCATTCCTTCGTTCGTATATACAAGTTCCTCGGAAACGCACATGCTCTGATACCGCCGCAGGTTTGGGGGGTTTCGGCGCCGGTCGAAATTATTCCTGCAGCTGTGTGTTCGCTTGCAGCTACTTATTACACCATCCGGGAAGGATTAGCGGTAGATAGCGCTTAAACGAAACCGGTGGATTTGCATAAAACGACTAACTAGAGTGTAGCAAGTACCGCCAACCTACGAGGCCCGCACGATATTTGGGGCCATTCCTCTATTCACCCCTAGCATAAGCCATGGCCTGTTGCTTGCGTCTTGCCTGGGTTTAGGGTGTTGCGTATCCTCGTACAGACACCGAGCGCGTGGGCAGGAACCGTACCAGGGGATTGTCTTCCTCGTCTGGGTTGTCTGGGTCGGTCTGGTTGGCTTAGCGATTGACTGCGAAGTTGATACGATCCTCGTGGCCATGATGCCCTGGGCTCTCATAGCAGGTATGCTGAGCAGCTACTTGGGACATATGAGCGCACGGCGGCTGTTGTTGAGGGTCAAAGCTGACGCTGAATCCAACATCTGATATTGCGACCGTTGCTTTTAGATGGGATGGTGGGACGAACGTTTTGCGCGGACGAAGTATCCAAGTAAAGTGAATGCTTGCATGAAACCGTGGATCCTTCCTCTGCTTATATACGTACTTGCCCTAGGCGCATTCATACCGTACCTAGGGTGATAGCTGCCGTGTCATTTGGTTAATGAGGTTGAGCCTGCCCTCCTTCGCATCGTGTGATAGACAAGGCCTTTGGCGGAGAATGAGGATGGTATCCCTTTGGAGGGCATTCATGATCGTGGGAGGTAAACGAGGAATCGGAGAATTTGCTAAATCATAAATATGTTGTATATTACTATCTGTCTAGAGTCTGACTGGTCATTTCTACTAGCGTGCGTGACCCAACGGCCTTGACCAACAGTCATGCTGTTAATGCAACGCATACCGCATCCCTATACAAGAGCCACTCACGTTGAGACTAGAAGCTGCTCTAGATAAAAGTAAGCGCCCTTGCGCCTGTTCAGTCCTGACGACGAATGTTATACTGTGCCGCCTGTCGGATCTGAGCCATAATAGAATGCTATCAATGTAGTAGTGATGTCGGTATATGCGCTGATAAGATAACCCATTCGGTATAGGGGATAGATACGCTACAAACAAATACATTTCGTCGCTGTTGGCCATGTGGTGTGTTGAGCTCGTGCGACGTATCTAGAATTGCCATGCATCATCGTCTCCGACCGACTTGATAGCCCAGTGGAACTTTTCGCGAAGAGTTTTCGAGAAGAATTTCTCGATGGGGACATTGAATTTGTTGGCGAACACAACAGTGAGACGAGGATCGATATAGTTCTAGAACACATTAGTAGTCTGTCGTCGAACTGCCATGACAGAAGAAACTTACAATCTTGGAGGTTCCAAGGGCCACCTCCTTATTGCCGTCTCGATCGGCGGCTTGAAGCTCTACGGTCCGAATACGTTCTTCAATTTTCTTGACATTGGCCTCAATCTTTTCGACTGTAGGAGCCTTCCCTTCAGCTTCCACCTTCTTTGACTTGTTCTCTTTCTTGAATTTCTTCGCCAGCTCGTCGGCGTCTTTAAGTCGCTCCTTGAGATCCTTGTCAGGCATAATCTTCTCGCCCGCTTCTTGAAGTTTCTGGTTCTCTCTTTCAAACTTTTTCTGGATCTTAGTGCGTTGCTCTTCGACTAAGAAATTCTGATGCTCTAAAATCCACGCTTCGTCAAGATCTGCGTCCAATTCGAAGAAAGCAGCACCTTTTTTCTTCTTAAGCTTCGAATCGAGATCCAGCATCATCTGCTTATTCCGCCACACCTGGTACTTGAGACCCTTTATTCGGTCGGCAAGTTTCTCCATTTGGGCTTCATGCGAGGCGCCGACTGTTCGCTTGTGGTTACACAAGATTGCCACTTCACGATTGCAGTCGTTGTAGACTTTTATCTGTTCGGCCACAGTTCTTGGTTCATCCTTCACTTCGTTTAGAAGCCTCTGCATTGTATATGAGGCATTATAAGTACGGAAAACTTTGGCGGTCAAACCTGGCATATAATTGGAGAGATGCTTGTTCAGCTGGGAAGTCGTCAGGCGATCAAAGATATCATCGCCCTCCTTTTTGGGCGCCTTCTTGAATACCCGAAGATTTTTAAATACTTGGCGATCAACGGTGACCTCGTCGTAAAATCTAATACTGTCTTTACCCAAGAAATCGAAGATGACGGTGTTGGGCTCCCTTAAAGTAACGTGTTCAAATTTCAAAGAACAACAGCCAACCGTCTCTGCTTCGTTTTCAGCGTCTTTCTCGTTACCCGCTCTCAGTGCGAACCGATCAATGAGATAGACAGCTGTAGCGCGTTGCCGGTCGGCCATAGATTCGGCTTTGAGATCCCGCTCGTAATCCTTTCGGATTTTGGTGATATGCTTCTTTAGTTCTCGGGCTTTCTCGAATTTCTTGAGATCGGCTTGGCCCTTAACAGTACTTTGAGCGCCAAGCATGACATACTTGTAGGCACCGTTGATATTTTCCTGCCACATAGCTAACCAAGTAGCTTTATTGTCATGTTGGACAGCCCTCCATTTGTGGCCCTCTGGAGGACGAGGGACCTGAGCTTCCTTGCCGATATTAATTGTAACTTGTTCAGGCATAACCCTCAATTTGACCTTGCCAGTTTTTGGGTGCTCGCCACGACCGCGGAAAAGTCCAGGCGGTTCGACTCTGAAATTGCCGACTTTCTCTTTGCGACCGTCCCACTTACAAAACATAAATGGGCCCTCTAGTTCTTCTTTCTCAGCTTTCTCGGCGGCCTTCTCTTCCTTAGAACGAGCTTTTTTGCTCTCGCTTTTACCCTGATAGTACTCGAATATTTGCTGGAAGTCAAGCTTCGAGAATTCCTTGATGTCAACCTTGTTGCCTTGTCGGTCCTTGGCTCCACCTGTACGTTTGAGGACATCCTTGAAGTCGTTGAAAAAATTCTTCTGAAAGACGGGATTCTCTACGTTGTGCGTGGAGTTTAACATAGCACCGAAGAAGCCCGCAACTTCTTCAGCTTCAACGTGCAAAGTAACAGGAGTCCCGTTGTAGACGAGTTTCACATTCTTCGGGAGTGGCTCGTACTCGGGCGGGAAAAGAACACCATTGTGTTCTAATGTATGCCATTTGATGCTGTCATCTGACTTCGCCTGATCCCACCAGCGGTATTCCTCTTCTTCGTCATCTTCAACATCGGCAGGATCCTCGCTCTGTTCCTTCTTCGCTTTCTTCGCCGGCGGTTTCTTGGCTGAAGGCTTCTGTTCTGCTTTGGCTTTGGTCTTAGGGGTTGCGGCCTTAACTTTCTTTCGCATGGGAGTATCCGAATCAGAGTCTTCTTGCTTTACCCCATTCGACTTTGCCTTTCCGTTGGTGCCATTGACAGCACGTTTTCGAGCCTTCACTCCCGACAAGGGCTTATCATCGTCGGATTCTTCCTTGACAGCCTTCTTTGGGGTTGGCTTCTTCGCTTTCGACTGTATGCTTTTGGCGTCTTTCTCGGCGGCCTTGTCGATGGATTTGCGCTTGTCAACGAGTTTTTGATTCAAAGGAACATCGTCGTCCGAATCCTCTGCCACGGCTGTCTCATCGGCAGCTGGGGGGAGCCTCGTCTTGCTCCTGATGGGAACGTCGGAATCAGAGTCGTCCACGATTACTTTTCTTTGTCGTTTTGTCTAGCATTTGGTTAGTGCCAGACGTATAAAGTTTAAAGCGGAGTGAAAAGTGGAATAAATCGTACCGATCGCCCATCTTCGCCATCTGACTCATGATAGTTGACATTACCAACAGAAGAGCGCGACTTCCGCTTGCCATTTCCGTTTACGTCGATGGGACCATTTCGAATCGATAATGGGGCGGGTTTCAGAGGTACGTCGGAGTCGATGTCCATTTCTCTGTCTTCAGACTTTGATATCTTCTCGGCGGACACTAAACGGGCAAAAGGAGAGGATAGGGTTAGTGTACACCCTCTCACATCGGGTATAGGAATCAATGTGTGGCGAAAACAAGCTGAAGCAACAAAGCCGTGATGAGAAATGTCGAGGAAACCATGACGAAGGTATGATGAGGGTGGGAGTAGGGGATAGAGATGGCTCTAGTAACACGTGGGCGAGAAAGGCGTGCAGTACTTACAATGGCCATTGGCGCGCGCCAGAGGCATATCATCGTCCGACGACATGGTAGGCGCGTGGAGAGACGGGTGATGAAGACGAGAAGGGCGCCGCAGGTGATGATGTTGAAAGGGGATACTGCAATGGTGAGATGCAGCAGTGGATGCAAACGAGATGGGTGAGATGCGCGTTGGAGGGATGCGCCTGAGTCGGCGGGAGAAGTGGCCGAGTCTGGAGATGCGTGCAAGTGGGAGAGAAAGAGCAAAAGTACTGCAAAGGGTGGTCGACACCGCGGTGCACCACCCTGATCTATAGAGCTGGGACACGACAGGCAACCGAGATGAAGGGAAGAGGGAGGAGCGAAGGGAAGCTGAGGGAGGAGGAGGAAGGGAGCAGACGTGAGATTTGGGAAGGAAAAAAAGCACCGGGTGGGCAGGCCTTGGTGAAGTATATGGAGGCGAGCAAGGTCTTGAAGGCTTCACAAGTCAAGACTCCGTCTGGACTGGCCCACAAGCGGTACTCTGTAGCCACACTGCGAGAGGCCGAGGCGGATGCTATTGGTTAGCTGCTGTTGTCAGTGGGGACGACCGGGGGCAATGAAAGAATGCTACGAATGCTACGAACGCTAACAGCTGTTGATCCGGTAGGTACCTCTTCCCAGGCGGCTCGGCTGGGTGAAGCAAGCAGGTTAGGTACCTAAAGTAGCCTGTAGCCCGTAGGTAAGGCAAAGGGAATTTTGAAGGCGTCGCTTTGAAGGATTAGAGTTGAATTGGCAATTGCTAAAAGTCTTGCCAGCTGACGCCAGCTTCTTGGCACTGCTGAAATGCAAGCAAGCAAGTGGGTCCCTGGAGTCTAGAGTGGAGAGAAGGATGACTCGGGATGACGGTAGCAGGTAGTTATTCTGTAGGTAAGTGTTCCCGTACTGGTATGATAAGTACATATGTGGTTCCTTCTATAAGGACCACATTGGTTCTAGAAAGGTCCACGGGTGCCTGGACCTACCTACCATATATATTTACTAGTTAACACTACTTATAAGTATATAGGACCCCGGTTGCCCTTTTTAAAAAAACTTAGCTAATAAATATAACTATTTAAACTATTAGATTTTTAGTTTTTTTAATAAGTAAGCCTATAAACTTTAGTTTTTAAATTGTTAGCTAAAAATATAAATAGCTATTTATATAGCTTTATAGCAAAATAATAAATAAATAAGCTTTTAATAAGCTTTTAGTTACTTTTTATTTATTTTTTATTACTTTTATTTATTACTATATTATTTAATAAAATTTTTATATAAAACAACTTTTTTTTATTAAACTATTATAATTTTTTTTTTATAATAAGCTTTTTAGTTTTATTTATTATAATAAATATTTTTTAAAACATTTATTATATTAATAAAAAATATTATTAATATATATATTTTTTAAAATATTTTTTATATTAATAAAAAATAAAATTATTAATATAATATTATTATATTATTATATTTTTTAGTTATATTTTTTAGCTATATTTTTTAGCTATTAAAAAAAATTTAAACTTTTTAGTAAAATAAAATTTTTTATAAAATATTTAAAGCTAAAGCTAAAGCTTTTAATATTAAAATTAATATTAAAATTAATATATAATAAGTAAACTTTTAGTTATTGTTTTAAAAAAAAAAAATATAATAATAAATATTTATATAAAAATAATAAATTTTGCTGCTAATATAAAAAAAAAACTAAATATATTAAATATAAAGCTTTTTAAAATAAAAAATATATTTAGCTAAATATAACTAGTTTTAAAAAATATATTA
>MU392685.1:0-112552 GCA_022578505.1 Nemania abortiva
TTATAAAAACTTTTATAATATTTTATATTTAATATTATAAAAGTTTATTATTATTTTTTTAAACTTTATATAAACTTTATAATTTAAAAAAAAAAAATTAATTATTTTAAATAATATTAATAGCTAGCTTTATAATTTTAATTATTAAAATAATTTTTAATATAAAAAAATATTAAATATTTTTTATATATTTATAATTATTATAATAACTTTTTTTTTTATTAAAAATATTAGTTTTATATTATATATAAATAAAACTATTAAATTTATAACTAATTTTTTAAAAAATACTTTATTATATTTTAAACTAAATATTTAATACTATAAAGCTACTTATACTATTTATTTTATATAAAACTATTTAAATTTTTTATTAATATATAAAAATAATACTATTAGCTGCTAAAACTATATTAAAGTATAGTTTTTTTTGCTAACTTTAAATATTATTACAACTTTTATATACTTTTAAGCTTTAAAATAATATTTTATTTTAAAATATATATTAAATAGCACTTTAATATAGTTTTTAATTATATTTTAATACTATTAAAACATTTAAACTATAGCTATATTAATTTTTAAAAACATATTTAATATATTAATAATATTTTATTTAATTTTTTTTATAATAGCTAATATATTTTATAAAATTTTTATTTTAGTTTTTATTTATTTATTTAAAAAGTTATATTTTAAATTATTAATATTTATAAAATATTTTAAAACTTTTTTTTATAATATATTTATTTTATTTAAATTATTTTTAATAAAAGTTTTATTAATTTTTAATAAAAAAGCTTTTAGCTTTATTTCTAGTTTTATTTATATTATTAGCTTATATAAATAATAGTTTATATTAACTTTATTAATTTGCTATATTTAATATTTTTGTTTTATTTTTTAAACAATTTAAAAAAACTTTTAATATTTTTATATATATTTTAAATTATTATATAACTTTGTTTGTTTTTTTATTTTATAAGCTTTAAAAATATTATAGTACTTATTATTTTATTATAATATATACCAGCTTTTTTTTTATACTTTATAGCTAACTATTTTTATTATTATAATAAATATATATAAAAACTACTTAATATAAAAGTTTATATTTTTTTTTGTTTTATAAAATATAAAGTTTAATAGCGCTGCTATATAGTTTTAAATATAACCTATATATATTAATATATTATTTATTTTTAGCTATAGCTTATATTAATTTAAAGCTTTAATTTTAATATTTAAAATTATAATAATTTATATAAAATAATCTAATTTAAAAAGTTTATTTTTTAATAATATTATATTTATAAAAAATATATTTAAAAATATTATATTAATAATATAGCTAGTATAATAAATAAACATACTAAATATATTTATAAATATTATACTGCTTTAAGTTAACTATTTTATTAGTTTAAAACTTTAGTTCTAGCTTTTAATACTTAATTTAAATATTATATTTTTTATATTTTAATTTTTGCTAACTAAAATATTTAAAAATAGCGTTAAATTTATAATATAATTTATTATTTTTATAAAATAAAACTTTTAATATATATTTAATATTATATATTTATTTATATTAATTTAAAATATATTTTTAGTTTTTATTAAATAGCGCTGCTATATTTATAGCTATTTTTTTTTTTAAATATAAATTATTATTTTAAACTATTTATTTATTTTTTTTTAATTATTTATTAAAATATATAAATTATATTTTATATAACTTTATTTTTAAATATTTAATTTAGTTTATAATTTTTAAATATAAATTATATTTATTTTTTTATTTTAATATATATTAAAAAGTTTAATTTATAGTTTTAATAATTTTTTTATATTTATTTAAACTATTTTAAATTTTTTTAGCTTTTATTTTATTTATTAATAACTAATATTATATTAGCTATTTTTTAAAAAATTATAATTTATTTAAATTTATATTTTCTATTTTAATTTGCTATAAAAGCTTATTTATATAATTTTTTATAGCTTATATTATAGCTTAATAAAAAGCTTATTATTTACTTCTAATAGCTTTTATATTAAATATAAAAGTTTTACTTTAAAGTTATATTATTATTATTATTATTTAAGCTATAATAATATTACTACTAATTATTTTTATATTTTTTTTTCTAAAAAATATATTTTATAATATAGCTTTAGTATTTAAGCTTTTTTTATTGTTGCTTGTTTTTTTTGCTAAGTTACTATTATTATTATTTATTTGCCTTTAAAGTTGCCTTTAAAAGTAGCTGCTATTAACTGTTTGCTTTTTATTAATTAGCAAGCTAGCTTTTTTTTTTATTGCTGCTGCTGCTAAAAAAAAGCCTAGCTTTTTTTTTGCTAAATTAATAACAAAATATATTTATATACTTACTTTTTAAATAGCTTAAAGCTTTTTTTTTATTAAATAAATAATTATTTTATTTTTTTTAGTTAATATTACTAAACAGTTTTTATAACCTGTTAAAAAAAAGCTATAATAATTTATATATTATATAAAAAACTTATATTATTTTTTGCTATATTTATTTAATTGCTTGCTATAATAATAATAATATATTAAATGTTTATATTTTTTAAAATTATAATATTTTTAATACTTTAAATTATACTTTTTAATTGCTAGCTTTTTTTTAATAATTTTTATAAGCTTATTAATACTAAATATTTAAAATAAAATAACCTTTTTTTTAAAAAAAACTATTTATAACACTATTTTACTTTTTATTTTAAGCTTATAACAAAACTATTTATAACTAATTAAATATATACTTATTTAATTATATGCTTTTTTAATTATTATTTTAATATTTACTATTTAGCTATTATTATTAATTTAGTTTAAAAAAATAAACAATATATATAATAATATATAGTTATACTATATTTTAAAAATATTTGCCTTTTATATTAATAGAGCTAAAATTAGCTTTTTTTAGTTTATAGGCTTTATTAGCCTATTTTTAACTAAAACGTTAGCTAGCTTTAATATTTAGCTTATTATTATTATAATATAATTTAATATATTTATTATTTTTAAATTTTAGTTTATAAATATTATTACTAATATTTTTTTTATTATATAAACTACTTTATATTTTATATTAGTTTATAGTTTTGCTTTAACGCTAAATTATATAAAATATAACAGTTTTTTTAAGCTATTAGTACTAACTTTATAAACTTTAAGTTTAATAAAGCTATTATATTAGCTTTATTACTTTTTTAGCTGTTATTATTATTATTATTTTTATTATTATTTAGTAGCAGCTTTTAAATAATAGTTAATTAAATAACTTATTTTAAAAGTTTTAAAAACTTTGCTTTTGCAAAACTAAAAAAGTTTGTTTTTATAAGCTATATAAAAAGCAGCTTATATAATTAATAAAAAGCCTTGCTAATAATAACAAAATTTTTTATTTTAAAATAGTTAAAAAAAAATTATATTAAACTTTTTATTTATTAATAATAAAATTATTAATAGTTGCTAATATAAATATTAATAAACCTATTAAATATAATAACTAAATTATAAAATACTTACTTTTAAATATTATTTTATTAATTTTTTTTATTAAGCTAAACAATAATTATAGTTATAATAAAACTATACTATTAAAAATTAGCTTTTTTAATATAGCTTATAAATAGCAAAAGTTATATATTAGCTTTTTTTTTTTGCTTGTTTTAATTTAGATTTAAAAAAATAGTTTGCTTTAATAAACAAATATATAAAACATTGTTTACTAAAACTAAGTTCAGCTTTATAAAAGTATTAAAAGCTTTTATTATTATTTTACTTTTATACTTTTATAATTAAAAAAACAATTTTTTATAAAACTTTAATATAGTATTTTAGTTAATTTAATGGTTTAAAAGACCTAGTGTTAATATTTTTGGTATGAATCGGTGGGCTGCACTAACAAATACAAACGCACGGACATTAAATACAAGGGAAGGTGAGCTGCAGTCTGTTGTTATCGTTGGTGACTGGACGAAATAGGGGTAAGGGAGGGGAATAAAGGGACCGGATAGCCGTATCATTGATATAACAACTTTGTGCAATTACGTATTAACTTGTCATAAGGGGTAGATCATCGTTGTCGCATGAATGCTGTTCCCTTGTTTGCTACTAGACTCTACTTCGAATTTCAAACCCACTCATCATGGGATCTGCGAATAGGATTATTGAGCTCGCATCCCTCATTACTCGCCAGACAATGGTGATTAACAACTTCTTCGAAAATAATAAACTGCCCCCTCCATCTCTAGAGCTCGATTCCCTCCAGTCGCCGCATATCCCAGATGGGGCTACTGATATCCAGGCTGCTAGAGACTCGGTAATTGCAGCCTGTTCGGAGTTGAAAGCACTGCTCACCGGCCCTCAACAGTTGCTCAAATTCGACGTTAGTCCCTAATCCTCTTGATCGGCTATCCTGGATCGTCCTTGTGTTCCTAATCATGAATAGTGGACGGCTTATGTCAGCGTAAAAGCCATTCTTCGCTTCCAGCTTGATCAATCATTTCCGGTTGGGAGTACTACTTCGTTCGGGGCCTTGTCCAAGTTTTCAGGTTTAGAGACGAAAAGCGTTCGGCGTATCATCCGACATGCGATCATTAACCATCGTTTTTTCAAGGAGGACACTCCTGGCGTCATCTCGCATTCAGCTTTAACAGCTGTACTTGCTCAAGACGAAGCAGCGAGAAATGCTTTGGTTGTTGAACTTGACGAGTTCTGGCCCGCTGGAGTCCGGATGGCCGACGCTATGGAGAAGTGGCCGAACTCCGAGGAAAACAACGAAACAGTAAGACTCCAGCCTAGTATTACTCGTGCTATCTAATCATTTTAATAGGGGTTTAGTCTAGCGAACAACAGCAGTAAAGGCATGTATGATATCTTTGCGGATAACCCAGACCGTGGCGAAAGGTTTGGGCGATACTTCTCGAAGCCTGAACCGGTAGCAGCGCCTGACGAAATACTTGATCACTATCCCTGGTCAGGCAAGGTGACCATGGTAGACGTCGGCGGGTCACACGGCGCTGTTGCAATTGGCATCGCCAAGCGATTCCCCAATATCAAATGTACCGTCCAAGACCTCCCAGAGACAGCCGCCGAGGGAGCTTCACGCTTGCCCGCTGATTTGCGGGACAGAGTAACCTTCATGGCACAGTCAGTAGAGGCGTTTTGAGTTTATGACCATTGAGCTAATGATTCTAGTGACTTCTTCACTCCCCAGCCGGTCTCTGCGGATGTGTACTACTTCCGTTCTATCTTCCATAATTGGGCGGACAAGTACTGTATCAAAATTCTCCAAAACCTCGTTCCCGCATTGAAACTAGGGGCAAGAATCATTATTCACGAACGCATCCTTCCAGGTCTCGAGAATCTGACTACGGCCGATACAATGAGAGCGATGTAAGCATGCAATTTCATGCCGCAGTGGGGTCTACTAGCTGACTGAGGTCGTTCGTAGCAATCTTGATGTCGGTATGCAACAGCTATTAAATGCACAGCAGCGGGAGCTGCACGAATGGCCTGAGCTGTTTCGCCGTGCGGATTCGCGATTCCGCTTCTTGGGGGCTCACCACCCTCACGGCGCTATTCGGTGGATTATCGAAGCTGAATGGCAGGGGTAAAAAAGCTTGAGCAAGCATACGTAAATCATATACCAAAAACTCTGCCCTGGGGCTCATCGCTAGATATGGGTATAACTACGTTATTAGCTGTTGAATTCTGTGAATTTCTTTTTGTAATCTGGCTTATTTAAGAGATAGGCTCGTGGCGGGTAACCATAAAAGGCGAAGATGAGCTAGCTTCTGACATTAAAACCTTCACTGCTGGGTTTCGAGGTTCATTCACGACCTGCCCACACCGAGAGATAACTCGGTATACGTAGCTTGGTGGAAGTCCCCGTATAGAGTTGGAATCGAGAATTCAAAATTAAATGGCTATTGCTGGATCGACATTAAATACTGAGTGTCTATCCTTCAATAGGCAGGGCTTGCTTCATACCCGCAAGGATCATACCCCCATCTACCTCAGTGCTGTTGCCGTTCATTGCAGATTTTCCCAAAATCGCTGAGGCCTTCATCGTACACCTGCTGAGTTCCGGCCAGACCAGCTTGAAGAGGCTACTCTCGCCGGGGGTGTCATTCTCGGCACCAAGCAGAAACCGGTAGGCTCGTAGCCCGATGGCGGGCATATCTGCATTTTTAAGCTCATCCAGGCACTCATCTAACTTTTGAAGGAGCGGCGTGTCGTCGGGCCCATGATAGGGGCGGCGCACATCACTACTCACAAGGTATCGCACAGCGAAGACAGAGAGGACCAAGAACTGGTCCGCTGGGTCGTCCTCCTGCGGCGAGGTTGACACCTCTAGGCCGTTGTGGAATGTACGCGCGAGAGCGCCTGTCACGTAGGCCTTGATTGCACTCGCACTCTGCAAAGCGGCACCAATACCGAATGTCAAGAGCACTAGCGCAGAGAAGTTTTCCGTCACTATCCCTGGTGTGTTGTCGGGCGCCGGTAGCTTAGTGGTTAAGCTGGGGAGTAGTCCGTTGGCCCGCGCGGCGCCGAGCTGGAAACTGTGACGGATGGCATGTAGAGGCGGAGGTGAGGCGCTGATTTTTATGTTTCCTTTGATTTGATTGTAAATTTCCTCTTGCTCTGTTCTATCGCAGGCCGCGTAGCACTTCTGCACGATGATTCTCAGGGTGTTGTCGTCGAGCTGCTTAGTGTCTACGGAAGACAGAACAACAGTCATAGCAACGACGTTCTTTGTGATGCTGGTGAGCTGCTCACTTGTGTACTGGTAAGAGTACATGTGAATGTCGAGGCGGTATACGCCACCGAGCTCACCACAAGCGATGGTACTATTCGTCCAAGGAGCAGATTAGTCTCTTGTAGTGCGGGATGCGTCTTCCAGAGAATAAGGGGCTCTGATTTGCATACTACTTCGTGCTTTCGGCTGAATTAGCCGAGTACTGACCAAAGATCAACTTCAGTCCACTGGATAATACTTTCGAAAGCCCCTGTCCAACCTTGCCGCTTGCAAAGTCTGAGAACATTTCTTCAACTTCTTTTGCAATGGGGGCTGCCTCTTCGCTAACGCCACATCTGACGAAAGATACATTGTCAACAATTTTATTAATCGGAATGAGTGCTGAGTCCATTCTCGTTGATCTGTGAACGCCTCAAAATTAGCCCTACTCTGTGAGACAGTGAGAATCTTTCTGACATACAGAATCTGTTGGTAGAAGCTGGCTGAAGTCAGCCCGGCAAGTTCCTGAAGGGAGTTCAGAGCATCGTTTGCCTGCCTCTCCTTTTCTAATGTATTCTGTAAATTATTTTTAATATTTGACACAGTCTGGCCCATATTGTCGAAGGCTTGGTCTGTATAGGTCTGAAAATAAAGATTCCTATGAGAATTATAAAAATCTCAGTTGAAAAGCTTGTTAATGTAAATACTGCCCTACAATTTCTAACTGTTGGGTTCGTGGTGCTATTATATAGGCTATGTAAACCAGCAACAGAATCTCTTTCCAGTTTGGAATCCTCCCGGTATAAGTACTGTTATTATTGACTATTGTTGCCGGTATGGCTTTCTGAAAACTGCATACCGCGAGGTCGTCCCTGTTTCTCAGGCCGGCTATTCTCTAGGGCTATGCTTAGGTGAGCGAGCGCCTCGACTAATCGGTGTGTCTTGGCCAGCATGCCTAATGCCCACATCTTACCTCCATATCCCGAATGTCTGTCGATAAAACGCAATGTTCTACATCTAGATGTCGTTAGACTCCACCACCACTCGCGCGTACCGCCCACGTGATGCAACTCATTAGCTGGCTATGACTGCACCATTGCTTTCCGTTTATCGTATACGACAAAGACATGCGTTTCGGAGCCGTAGTTCCCGATCTAATCACATAAATCTGACAGGGTGAGCTAGCGTATCGTCATACTTACGACAACGTTGCGGAGATTCGTGTTCGTTGGCTCCATGCCACATATTGGTCTCGTAAGATAAGCGGTTAATCTTGGGCTATGAAATTGCGAGCAGACGACTTGATTTACACAAAGATTAGTCAGCTTTGATAGCCGTAATCTCCTGGTTCGACCTTGTAAGCTGAATGTTAGAGCTAAACAATAAGGAGCGGAAAAATATCGCGCGATCACGAGATACTCATTTGCCGACTCGTTATTGTGCGTATACGCAAAACTCGAGCTCCTCGGCATTGTTCTCAAGGAGACGCTGGGTGGCATATCCATGGCATAATCCGCGCTTATCTGTGCGAATCGCCGAGATGTAGTTGTATCAAGGGTCCCTTTTTTTTTCTCCAAATCTGCCAATATATAATTAGAAATGCCCTCTTATTTCTAGCTAGAACAATACTGTAGCCATCGTCCTATCCCGTTTATCCCCGAGAACACGCTTCTTCCCAACCAGATTTGCAGCTTTTAGCGAGTTTTTGCGGGCTCGGGTCACCTTGTTCATCTTCAAAGCCCAACCGATAGGGATTAGCACACTTACGAAGTTATGGCATGGTCAGGGAATCCCGAGATCGATGTCCAAAAGGTCGAAGACCAGTTCCAAGTAAGCAACGACATTAATCGCACCATTCGTAGGTATATTTATACAGTTACAACTCTATCCGCATACAGTTTTCGGAAACTGTAGTGCTACGGTGTCGTTAGGGTACCGGTAGGGCTAAACATGCTAACATAGTAGAGCTAGAGTTCGTCAGTAAACCTCGCGAGGATAGCCAAGTAGTGGACGTTTATGTGCAGCGCATCTTCAAAGCCGACGATAAATCGACGCTCAAGGACTTCTGGGGTCTGGAAAAGTCTCACTTACACATGAGCTATGTGAAGAAGGGCTTCCGGAACGGACAGCAGTTGTGCGTGATCCAGCGACCAGCGCGCATGACCATGCGTGCATCTGGAAACCGAATATTTACATACTCCCCACCTTCGCGAGTTTTGGACGGTATCCAATTCATGAACTCGATGAGATTTAGCCAGCGAGGCAATGATTGTACCCAATTTAACTTCATGCTTGATTGCATCCAACGCGAAGCTCCGGGTCCATTCGCCCGAGACTATGCGAAACTAAACGAGGATGAGATGGCGGAATTGTTTGAGCAGTGGAACGGTTTATTGTTAATGGTGCAATTGACAATGGTTAGGATCTTCGGCGGCGACGTTCCTTGGAGTCTTGGCCCAGTTTAGGCCATGACTTGAATGATAGGTAGAGCACGTTTAGTTGCAAGGTCCTGGGGCTTGGAAATACTACTGCGACATTTATGATAACTCACTCGGTGGAAATTTGCAGATACTGGGGACGAGGAAACTTGATACTTTGAATATACTACCTACCTGGGCAAAATAGATAGCGAATAATTCCCAAATCCAATTTTGGACTGTTGTTCAGGGGACCCATCGCAACCTCCCTTCACAACACTACATCATTAATTAAGGCGGCTTTATTCTCGCACCGAATCGCAGTATCCTTTAAGTTATTATTACTATACTGCAAGGTTTTCACAAGTTCATAGCTTAGAGGACTAGGGTTACGCCACTACTTCCACAGGTTGCAGTGGTTACGCGGGCGCAAGCGCTCCCTCCTCTTTGTTGTGGCTTCAATTCGTGGCTTCGCCTGGGCAGTTTACGGCTTAGAGAAACCCCACAGCCCCACAGCCAACCGGCATACGAACCACGTTGTCTCTTTTTTTTTTTTTAGGTGGAAAAAAAGAAAAAAAAAAAGAAAAGAAGAGGAAGAGGAAAATTGATGTTATGCCGTATTTTTCCGGTTATTATGCAGATTTAACATAGAATAGATGATTCAACCAAAGTTCTCCCGCAGCGTATGTAGCTAGATAGGAGTCGCTTGAAATATCCCTAGAACCCCCATTTCCTGCACCAGTGCACCATTAACTGCGACGTGACGGCCGTTGCAGTTCGGAGACTCTGCGACTTTTCTGCCGTCTTCGCAGTGGAAAAACCGATAGTACCTTTGTCTGGGGTACGACTATTAGTGGAAACCTCTCGATTCAAATCCAGCAACTTCAAACTCGGGTTCTTGTCCAGCGCGCTCGATGCATTGTCTAGACTAGCCTCGAGCAACGCAACCCAGTCTTGGAAACTTACTACATCGGGGAGGCGGTCGGTACCGTAGAACTCCTGGATCGCGGGCACAAGCTCCGTCCACGTCGTGGTCTCTGGGTTGACGCCATGGAAGTATCCACCGGCCCCAGCCACATCGAAGATGAGACCGACCATCCTTTCGATTGGCATCCAGTTGATCATGTTCTTTTGTCCGAGGTTCTTAGGTAGAGCTTTCAGATAGAGGCTACTGGCGATTATGGATGGGATCCACTCGTGCCTGTTCCAGACTCCCAAGTGTGTCTCGGACTCAGAGCCTGCGATCTGCCCAACGCGGATCACGGTAGCCGGAAAGTCGCCGGCCTTGGCCGCGTCTTCGAGCACGAGACTGGCCACTAGCTTACTGCGTCCGTACCCGGTGCTCGGAAGGCTGAGGTCTTCAAGACGGGCCTCCGGGACCGGTCCCTGGGCAGCATCCCACCCGCTGCACGTGTCAATGCTGGAGATGAAGGTAACCTCCACGCGCTTTGAGGCCGTGGATGCGAAGTTGGCGACGTTTCGGACGCCGCGTATATGAGGCTCATAGCTATCAAACGGCAGGTTAAAGTTCACCGGCCACGCGACCAAGAAGATGCGATCTACCTCTCTAAGAAGACTATCGTACGTCCCATGGCCTAATCCAAAGTCCTCTTGGCTCATATCCGCGGCATGGAAGATGCATTTGGAGAAGTTAACTGGAAGTCCCCTCAGCATCATCGACTTCTCCTGTTGTTCAACACCACCGTCCCTTGCTCGGTTCAAACAATGGACGTGTGCTACATGGGGATCTGAGAGTAATTGAGCTAGCATGTATGAACCTAGCATTCCCGTAGAGCCTGTCAGGATGACGTTCTGGCCTTCAGTGACAGCTGTGTGTCGGTTAGGCTTTGGTTGAGGCAAACTCTCGGTGTACTTCCTCCACATCAACTCCATAGTCTTGGACTCATGCTTCTGGTTTTGCACAGGATTATCGTTCACGCGCTGGTTTATCAGCGAATACAAGTGGCTTCCGAGGTGTCGTGGAGTCCGTTGTTTATAAATAGTAGCTATAGTCACGACGGCGGCAACGTCGTGGAGTCCGGCAACCGCAAGCCCGCTTTTGAGCTGGCGACACACGTTGATCACCTGTAGCGAGTCGATCCCAGCGGTATATAAGTCGGTATCTAGCTCAATCTTAGACCTGGATCTAAGGCTTGTTTCAAATGCCTTTCGAATACACTCAGTGAAAGCTAGCTCCGACCCAACGTCCAGCTGGTAGGTAGCAGTCCCAGATTCTGCCTTTCCGACATTTGCGTAAAGCTGGTCGATTTGCTCTTGATATAGCTTGATAGCATTCGCCCTTTGGATAGTACCCTTCCCGCCACGAGGGAGAGGTTTCTTTGGATCAGATATCACTGTGGTCCGCCGCGTCAGCAAACGCAAGTTGGCTCCGACGTGGCGTGAAAGTTGGGAATGCGAAGCAACGCCAAGTTCTACTCACTGATGAACTCCTTTGCTAATCGGCCGTGAGCTACTGTCTCCTCGTTTGCACAGACAACAGTCGGCCAAACCGCCTCTATAAGCTCGGTGGTCTCTTGTCCGTCTACTAGCGGCTTGGCAGGCTCAATGAGAAGAGCAATCTGGAAACGACCTGAACCAACTACGAGTGCGCCCTTGACTAAAGGATGGCGCTCAATAAGAGATTCAATGCTCGCGGGGTTAAGCTTCTCTCCATTGGAAAGAACAATGATATCTAGAGTAAGTGACATAGTTAGCTATCGAGTACACGTGAATTGTCAGATTCCCCTAGTGAAGACCCACTATCAGATCGCCCGTAGTATAGCCAATGATCCTGACAAAAGAAATTAGTCAATCAGAATGCATAACGACTAGGAAGGATACTGACTGGTAAGGTCGGATGCGGCTTGAACAGATCTTTCGTGTCCAGCTCCTGTTCATCTGGAAGCGCATAAAAGCAAGTCTGTAATCCGGGCTGTGGGCTTTGACGGGCGAAAATCAACCTATATACATCGTCGTAACCATCTAACAGGCGCCAGTCAATGCCAATCGTGTCCGACTTTATCATGAAATCTGCAGAGGCCGCTCATTAGTCGCGTGTTAGAAATGCCTTAGATGTCTCTCAGATGTCCTAAACTTCTCGGCATAGTTTAATGGTTCCATAAATGAAAATCAAACACCGGAAGCCAAATCGCGGCAAGATCCCACTTACATTGCCATAGTTCCGGCTTCTTTATTACGTAATTCGTAAAGGGACTGAATCTATTCAATTGTTAGATTGATAGTAGCAAATGGGCCTGATAGAGTTTTTACTCTGTAGCCGCAATTGAATTCACTAGAGTGACACCATGCTTGACTAATTCATCTCCAGCATATGTCGCCAGTTCACCTATTTTGTGTCAGTGGCCATGAGAAAAGAGGAATACGAATATAAACACCAGCGGAGTTCTTACCGCCGCCGAAAAACACCATCTTAAGACGGGAGAGGGCTTGGATCCCAACAGGACTTTGACTCATATACTCTAGGATGACAGGCCTATCTCGTGGCTATTAGACGAGGTCATATAGCTAATACATTGCAGGATTCGATGATTATAAATAGTACTAACGGTAAAAGAGCAGACTCAACGTCGAGGCTTTTGAGGCATTCGACGGCCAAGTCCGGAGATAGCGGGCGGTCAGCCATACCGAAAGCAACAGTATTGCCCCAATAGATCACTCTGGACATGAAGAGATATATCCCTCCCGCATGAAAAAGCGGAACTGGAAATTGTTAGTGCTAATGTAATAATCTGCGGACAATGATGCATCTTACATGGTGTGAAGAGTCGTTTTAGGCCCTCAGACCACACTTGGGTGAAGGTTCGACATCCATTCCATTCGGGGAAGTCGTGGTAGGCGTCAAAGGCGGTCAAAAGCCCCTATTTTGGAGGAAATTAAGCTTCAATAAGCTTCTGCTTTCACTTTCAAGACTAAATCAAGACTATGTAGACTTGAAATCAGGGAAAGATCATAATCACTTACGTGCATGGCGATGAACGGCTTCGGAAGTCCGGTGCTACCACTGGTATGCAAAACAATCGCGGGAGTACACTCAGCGTCTTCAAAAGTCTTATCGTAAGGGAAATGCGGAACGTCTCGAATCGCGAAGCAATCTTCCAGGGAGGCGACCACCATTGTTAGCATCTCCCGCTCTTGGAGCCAAGGGTCAACTACAGTTCGATGGGAATCTGGGAAAGAGACGATTCGACAATCAGTCGCTTCGAAAAGGCTCATTTGCGCCTCGTGGGAGTTACGCGGAGAGATGAAAAGTGCCTGAGAACTTCGTGTCAGTACTAGGCTTAAGCCCCCTTATTTCTTCTAGAATGGCTTTCTTACCTTGTACCCGGTTTTAATGGCGGCGATGCAGAAAACCACATAACGAGCGTCGTTCGGGCCTATGTAGGCCAGTGTCGGGAACGTATTGGACTCCGGGTAACCACACTTCTCAATAATTTCATGCGACAGGAAGTCGATGGCCGTAGCATAGGCCTTGAATGTTATGGGTTTCCACCCGTCTTCTGGATTAGAAGTGCGTGGGATAGAGAAACATTCCTCGTCCGTCCTCGTTAAGGCTAGATCGTCGATGACGTGTGGGAGAAGACGGCGACCAAACTTAGCTCCGGCTGTGGTGCTCGACATGTTTCCCGGCTACCTTCAGTGTATGATATTCTCTTTGAGGTTATATACCACGTAAGTATGATCTCCGTTGGTGTTAGAGTGATAGCACTAGAGTCACTCAATTTGATCGAAAGACACACGGACTATGCGAGGAGAAGAAATTGTTAGGCAATGTGGCAGGCCGTGAGTGCTGGGAATTCAAACATGAGGGATAAAGTACATGTATCAAATTTAGATAGCTCATCTGGACTTAGGTTCACTCGACGCTTAAACGGCGGCAGCTGATGGTGAACTACTGATTGGTTGTAAAACCACGGGCTTGAGAAGGCAAGTCCTCGCTGTTGTGCCTTTCATAGCACACTAAGTAGTCGAACCGATACTACTTTATATCTATTTTTCAAATGTTGGTCCAACCTGCAAGTAGTCAATATGTCCTCTAGTGGTATGCAAGATAATGTAATGAGACAGGCGAATCTTTCCATACTATCCATGATAAGACCGTTGGCCCGGTTCCAACATAATTCCGGCTGCATGTATCGACGCCACCAACGTACATGAGAATCTATAGGATAGGCCCCAATGGAATCAGACCATGCATAGATGCAATGATAGACTAACATACCTTTCTCGCCACCAATGCGAGGGAGCGCTGTGAAGCCTAGTACGGCTTCATCGGGCTTCGTTTACTTATCTCCCCATCCCGTGCTAAGTCGATGCTTCATATGAAGACCGATTAATGTAATTCATTTCTAGATACATATCCGTCGCTGACGATGACTTGATTCCTTATCATTCGAGCTGTATAAAAGTTAAACTAAAAATAACCGAATATTTCCTTTCATGAGTAACTTTGTCGTATCTTAGAATGGTTCTCAAACAATTGGCTAGCGAAGCCCTAGTCAATCTAACCCCCTTTATTGATGTATATCGACAGAATCACACGTTTACAGGCACTAATACAATGACGTCGAGCGGTTAGATTGAAGTGTTACAATCTAGTAGCTAATTTACCAAGCTCCAGACGGCAGTTTAACGCACAGTGAGTAAGTTAAGACATTATGGCCACTAGCTAGTAGAGCTTTTTTTACTGAGGGGTGGCAATGGAGAGCTTAGTGGCCGGGGCGCAATGGATATCTAGAGTGATAGATTGCAGCTAAAATGCCTCAGAACTAAAGGCAGATGTAATAATATATAGCGGAAACGAACCAAGTTTGTTGTCTTCGTACTCTACTATAGATCTCGCATGCGCCACTGTGTGTAAACAGTTAACTTACTATACCCGCTCTCTCGAATTCCTGCATCTTTCGGAGTGCATCTTCCTGGTGTTTCGCCATATCTAGGGCATGAATCAACTTCCATCTACGTTTCAGGGATTCCTTCATCTTCTCTAAATCTAGCTGGACATCAGGGTCCTGTCCACACATGATCTGTCCCGTTCCGCGACTCGAATCTATGATCTGTTGACACCTGGGTCTCCTCACGGCATCAAAGGCTTGAAAAGCTGTCGGAATATCGTCGGCAGAGGATACCTTCGTTAGAAGAGCCCCCATGACCATCGCATCCTCTATTGCCTGCCCTGCACCGGCCCCTTGCCAAGGAGTCATCGCGTGAGCTGCATCGCCCACGATGCATATGCATCCGTTGGCATAGGTAGATGTTGTTTTATGCTCCCAAGCGGAATACCCTTCCGGATTAGGCTGATCGAGCAGTAGCTAATGTCTCATAAGCTTAGCAAGTTTGCCGAACACGGGAACTCACATCTATCATCTTCCCGGCTATCGGGCCATCTGACCAAGTCCGCAGTTTCTCTTCCAACAGAGATCTTGTCAGTTTATGAATCCTATGTGGCGGCGACTCTTTCTCTGTTCCCGACATGACGCATTGCACCATCGTCCTATCTTCGAGAACGTCATGCAGGAAGTATGCGCCGTCGCCGGCCCAGCCGTACTGTCGGTCTGCCTCAAAGTATTCAGCTCCCAAGACAGCCTTAGCCCTGTCGAATGGGATCAGATTCCTGCTGTCCCAAAAGCCGCTCGGCGTCCCTATCCACTCGTCGCTTGCTACGACATGCTTGCGCACGATGCTGAAAACGCCGTCTGCGCCGATGATGGCATCAAACCTCTCCGGTTGGCCATCCTGGAACGTGACGATACTTCCACCCGTCGGAGTGGGTTGGATAGATGTTACTTTCTTGTTCGCGTGGAGAGCTTCCCGAGGCAACGGCGCCAATAACTCCCTAAGGAGTGAAGCGCGGTGAACAACAAGAGATGGCTCCAGATCTTGTTCTCCAACGTCACATACAAACATACCGGCCTGAGGGCCGCACCCCTGCGTCCGATTCAATTTACTGAGTTTATGCATGTATCGAAGTAAGACGGCCTCTACTCACCATCATAAGGCGGGATGACCGCATGGGTACAGCTCCTGCCGCGCCCAACAGCTCCATCGATGAAGGGACGAACTGTTGTAGGGCCCTCTGCGCGTTACAGGCCAACCCTATGGCGGCACCCCGCTCGGAGAATTCGGGAGCGGATTCAAAAACGTGGATATCAAGCTGCGGAATCCGAATGAGGGCGTTGGCTAAGGAAGCGCCCGCTAGGCCTCCTCCAATTATGGCTATGCGAATGGTGCGGGACTCCATTGCTGGCTGTCAATAGAAGACCGGATGCGAAGATGGGACCCACACAAAGCAGGACTGAAGACGGAATGCTGTCTAATGGGAGACTAGAAGCACGGGGTGTCGCCTCTTCACGTATCCCGATCGAGTTCGCCGATGTCACAGCGGCTCCAGATTGGCAACAATTATAGATACTGTAGGATTTGGAAAGCGAGTAAAGGTGCCGAGGTGTAATACGGCGTACGTAGGAGGTACTACGGGGGGCGCTGTGGCTGTGAGACATGAGCGTTCAGCATCCAATCAGATTTGCCGGTCGACTAAGACATCGGACCACTACCGTCAAAGGTCCTGCATGGATGGAACTCAATATGGTCACAGTGAGACTAATGACGCGGAAAATATGCAGGATACGAAATGGTAGATAGAAGTACTTGGATAGGCTTTGTTATCTAGTGCTGCGCTGACTAGCATCATAATTAGCCCAATTCTGTTCAACCCTACCCTGCCTAACTCCATGACAGCGACGTCCGTAGGGCCATCAAATGTTTAACTCGACCATCTGGAGTCTGTTATAATACAAGCTACTTGCCCAATGGCCTAACTAAGGGTGGGTTATATGGCACCATCCTAGATTGACTCCATTCGTAGATCGAACTCCATTTTACACAATTCATGTTAGAATTAGATTGTGCCTTTGGCAACAGCGCCGACGGATCAGTCCATGCAAATGATCGCAAGGCCGTGTTGCCGTGGCACATCACAACATGCCGAAGAGCTTCTAGGCAATGGTCTATAAAGATCATGAGTTACTATGCAAAAGCGCGGGAAATAAGCCCATGAATGTGGCTCCTGAGACCTTTGGGAACCAACATACCTAAATGATGTTGCAAGTAATCTACTTGAACTTGTGTGAGATTTGGATAATATCTCTCTTTCGATAGATAGAATCGTAGTTGTCGCTACAAGTAATGTTAAATAGCCTGTTTGCAATATGGATTTGAGTAGTGAGACTTACCACGCAGTGAAGTTCATGATAAACCCCAAGGGTAGCTACATATCCGCCACCAACTAATTCAGTGATATTCTCGAACGAAGAGCCAGCTCTTTCTAACTCTTGTCGAGTTACCCTGAAAAAGGAAGCTATAGTAACATCAGCAGCGATACGAATCTATAGTTTCCAAGCTTGCTCACGCCTCTCCAGCTCATCCCACGCATGATCCTGTTCCGGTGTAGGAGGGCCGGCAAAGTTGCTATGCGTGTCTTCCGACGCATATTCTCGTTGTAATTCATACTCGACATGTTGTTGTACCGGAGCTATCCACTCGTTAGTTAATTATTTATCAAGATACCTTTCTGAGTACGAACACCAGCTCTGGGCTGCCGTTGCTGTACGACAGCTTTTCGCGGGTCCCGTCACAATCAGCAGGATTATGACTAGGGCGATGATGATTCCATGAAGCACAATGAAGTAAATGCGCTTGAGAACTATGGCTCTCGCGATGGGCTGTCCAGATGTTCCTGATTTCTCAGAAGCATACACCTCTTCGAAAAGCCAGGATTTCTCCTCGTCGGGTTCCATTATGTTATTAGTCAGCAAGTTTCCCCGCAACTAGACATGTAGAAAAGTAACAGGTTTCTATGACTTGTAGAGGGTGCAGTACTGTGAGTAGAGTCGAAAGGTACGAGATAAGGAGGGAAAGCGTGGTTCATCCTCGTTCGACTTAAATTGTGTTGACAGTCATGCACCACCTCCACAGCCTGCTTCAAGACTACAAAGTCTTACATGCATAGGATTCCGGTCCGATGCAAGTAATCGAAAAGGGGGACGAGAATGCGTTCACCGACTCGACTGTAGATCATGCTACTGGCTGGTAGACATGTCGGCAAGCTCCCAGTCACGATTATTGATCGGCCATATGGGAGTCGGCACATGTAGCGCATGGGAGGCAAATAACCAATATAAATAGACTCCTGCTTTCCACACCTTGATTGAATAATTCCTAACTCTAGTCACGGCAACACTACAACTAAAATACTATCCTACAGCCAACAGCCGACAACAATCAATCACTTCGACCCTGAAAATGCATTTCAAGACAATCTTTGCGACTCTCGCCTTTCTACTAGGCTTGACAATTGCTGCCCCAGTTGCCTCATGCAGTGAGTTTATCAACGTAGAGCTTTCATTCTTTCCTATATGCTAAATTTGGTAAAGGCGAAGAGATTCCAGCTCCCGAAGGGGTCGATGCTGCCTGCTCGATGCACAAACGCGCCGTTGAGTAGAGCAGTAGTATTACGCAGGAGAGGATGACCCAATCAGGATTCGGGAGGATTCGGAAGGATAAGACGAGCGGTGGAGGTGTGGTAGATGCGGGTTTAGACAGTGTATAGGCCGAACCTTTATCATTCACACTGATATGTTCTATAAAAGCAGTGAAACATGTTTGTGAAATGTCCGGCGCTGTGGAACGCAATATCGTCATCACGTAGCACCGATAGCAGATCACTTGGGGCTGCTGGATATGTCTAAAATCTGACTGGAACATCACCCCGCGTTGCGATAGGCTGAGACGTAGTGGCCAGGTCTGTATGATTCGGAACCAAGTGCAGTATCAGGCCACTCGGTCTCCGAATAAGAATCAATTTTCGTATGCAGGCCCAAGCACAACCACGACACAGTCCCGAAATAGTAATAGCGCAGGCAGAAGTTACGACCGTACTAATCGGATAGCGAACCACAGTAATAACTGAGCCCCTCTATCCCATGGTATTAGAGAGTACAGCCGAGGAAGGATGAGGGTTCTGCGAGTCAGATAAAACACGCCCTATAGGACCCCAGGTTCCCGCAGTGCTGACGCTATTACTGCATCTTTGGATCCGTAATCCCATGCGCCTCTGTGCAGTGCATAGCCCGATGACTTCCCACTCCTCTCCTAGGTCCTAGGGTAACCCAATTAGCGAAGACTTCCTTAATAGTACCATGCAGTTCCGCCGCTAAGACACCGCTCGGCACCAACCTTATCTAGACCACCTAGCTTGGCGAGCTCAAAACCGGCTATGGTCCAAGCATTATCGCTATCCCCCGTATCTTCTTGGCTTGTTGAATTTGTTGTCAGGTTCTATCTAAAGTGGCTTGCTTGCCTACCCAGTTATCATACCAAAGTGGAAGCCGAAGCATTAAACCAAGGCCAGTGAGATTACAGCATTATTATTACACAACCCTGCGCTCAATACCATATAATGGAACAGAAACAAGCCTATTATGAAACGTCGGGACATGTCATTTCCGCCGCGATTGCTTTGTCCATTTTGGATATCGCGGTGGCCACGCTGAGATTCTGGGCGCGGAAGAGCAGAAATCAAAAGCTCAAGACGGACGATTGGCTTATACTACCGGCTACTGCAAGTATACCAGACTTATCTTTATGGCGAAGTCCACTAACCTTGGCCCACGGACGCTCTAGATCTCAACAGTAGCTATCGGCGCGTCTATGATATACGGTGCTACTCAACAAGCACTAGGGTATCGTACCAAAGTCCCCCCAGCATTTGCTGACGACCCATTTGACGTTACCACTGACCAGCTCACTACCACTTCAAAGGTATGCACAGTCAGCTTTTCAAAGATGAAATTTACTAAAATGCAGTTATAGATAGAATTCGCATATGCTATACTCTTGCCTTTGACTCTTGGCTTCGTGAAGTCGAGCTTCCTGTTTTTCTACATGAGAATCTTCAGTATAGATAAGAAAAGCTTGACAAACATCCTATTAGTCGGACTGGTTGTATTTGTTGCGATCTGGGCAGTCGCATTCAGTGTAGCACCAGTATTCGGGTGCGGGCTAGATGTCGAGGCTCATTGGGGCTCGACTCACGATCTCGAGACAAAATGTAAGGGTAGCATGACGATGGTATTACTTCTTTGTATAACCGACTTCGCTGCCGACGTAGCCATCATTACCATTCCTGTTCCGCTGGTTAGTATTTCCCTCGAATTTCTACAATGATCATATTTCCTAGACTAACTATTGCCAGGTCTGGCGTTTAAACCTATCGACCCGAAATAAGCTAGCGATATGTGCTGTATTCTTACTTGGCTCAGTGTTAGTCTACCCCCCTTCCTTCACTAATTCTTTCTAGTATTCTGGAAAGCATTTCCGTTTCTTTCGCCTATCATCCCTGAATCCACCCCGTAGACTAATATTAGATAGCACTGTGGCGGCTTCATTAGCACGCCTGATTATTGAGGGTCGTGCAGTGACGATTGGCTTTGCCCCTGGCAGCGATTCCGTCCGTAAGTCTAAGCTATGCGAGATAGGGCAGCATGCGTTCTAACAGCCGGCGATAGTCGTAATAACCGAGTATATCTACTGGGGATTCGTCGAGTGTGCTGTTGCAATACTCGCAGCATGCCTGCCAACGTTCCACGGCTTTCTTAGCCATCATAATATTCTGGCATGGCCCAAACGCTTACTTACATCTCGATCCAAGGACGGCGTGCCATCGCCGAAAAAGCTCACTAGGGAGAATGCAATTCCCCTTGCCCCAGTGGCGCCTGCCAGGCTCGCACCCACTGATGATTATAGTATAGACATGGGCCCGATTAAAGGTCTGCGTAATATGGGGAGCGAAACACCCCTTGTCAAAAATGACGTCGCGGTATCTACTCAAGTAAGCGGTACGGAAAACGTGTGACCCGTAAAAGGTTCGACTGGTTTTTTGGAATTTTGGTGGCGTTTGGGGCATGAGGATGTTAGAATATGGGGTGTAACATAAGCAATATCGCAATATTAGGAACTCGGCACGAGAGCCTGTGCTGACTCACCACAACGGGTCCTCCGTTTTACCATCGGCATGATGACTCCACCGGTGCACCGTATTGGGGGAAACGGAATCGTCGAGCCGCCGAGTTATGCTGCTCCGAACGATACCGCTTCTACTTAGGCCACCCCCTTCCCTTTCCCCCCTTCGCGGAACACCCTAGGCTTACTCGCTGATTTTACGCTCGTGCTGCCGAGGGCGCCGCGCGCTAGGAACCAACAATAATGGCTCCTGGAGCCTACACGCTGGGTGGTGGTACCCAGTGACTAGGGCCGTGAACATGCTTCAGGCAGACAGACAGTCAGCCAATATGATCCCCTTAGATTACCAATCACACGATACTTAAGGGCAAGCGGCATGTCGAATTCAAATCGTCAAAAGGGAACCCTGACTTTGGAAGAAATAAAATTGTTTATGTACACCAAACTCAACGCTAGAGTCAGATAAATAAATATCCACCACCACATAACCCATGGCCCATCAACACACCACCTCTCAACCGGTCTCAACCGGGTCCCGACACCATCCATCTATCTCATCTTCTCATTCCTGCATTATGTATCCCGCTCATCCACTCGGATAGAAGATTCTATTCGAACTTAGAACTAGAATGAGGCCATCTAATATCGCCGTCTTAGATAATCTAAGCCGAGACGTGGAAGAAGTTGGTGCTGCAGCTCTCAGAGACGTCGCCGTGGTCGCTGTAAAGTGTATAGTATATGCCGTCGGCATAGTACTGGTACTCGTCGCCCGTGCTGTTGGCGACAACCGCAACCGTCCACACCAGCTTCTCATCCTCGATGGGGACGGGATCTGTATTAGGCAGGCGGTTAGCAAACAAGTAGGTAACTACATATTTATATGTGTTGGAAGCTAAGTTTAGGCGTGGAGGGTGAAATTGAGGTGGTAGCGGAATCAATGTGAGCGTGAATAGGTAAGCTTCGCAGGTTTTCAGGAGTGCATATATATATGTCAGGCACGTATCTACTCACCGAGGAAGACGGCGCCGCCCTTGAAGTCGTAGATGGGAACCAGCCTACAAAATCATGAATGTCAGCATACAGGTACAACACGACGAGCAATCATCCTAAACCCCCTCCTCTTCCCTCATTCTCCATCCCCTTTCAAACCACCATAACAACCCCAACAACACACAACGCAACTCATTCAAGCAAGACGAAAATAAATAAGAATATAGAACACGTACTGCCCATACCAGTTGTACCCATAACCGGTAATGATGGGCTTGATGAGCCCGGACTGCACGCTGAGCCGCATGTTGCCCTCGGGTAACCCGTCCGCGCTCCACTCGATTGTGATCTTGTCGCCGGGCTTGTACGTCGCGCCGTCTGGGAACATGGTCTTGACCGCGCAGGGCTGCGGCACGCGTGGCTTCAGGAAGTTCAGATTCAGGCTCGGCAGGGCCTGCGCCGCGCCCGCTAGGAGGAGCGTGGGGAGGGCTAGGGTCTTCATTACGGAGGGGGCCATTGTGTTTGTTTTCCTTATTTCTTTATTTTTTTTTTCTTTTTCTGAGCCTGGCGACGACGGGTCGGGGTTTGAGGAGAAGGAGATAGTGATGAAGATGAGGGTATCAAGGTCCAGAGATGCAGATCATCTATCTGGACATCATGGCTGTTTATATATCATCCCGCGCCTCATAGCTACATACCCGCAATGCATACATGGCGAACATGCCACTAAGAACCGAGGCAACCCCCATATCTATCTACCTAATCATACGAGATGCTACAGATTTCCAGACTGCATTGCAACCTGAGAAATCTCCCAAGAAAGAATCGTGCTGGTCGTTTTTGGTTGTGGTCGCGAACTTCCGAAGGCACGGGTACGTTGGTAGACGAGGTGTGGATGAGGTGGTGAGTATTGAGACTTGGCGCTGACTAAAGTTCATGGTACTCCACCCCTGCGGGGGTCCTAAATGTTAGTGCAATACACACTCTATATTCTCAAGTACTTTAGCTTTTGTATTATAGTCTCTGCAAGAACTGCCTACCAATGTAAGTAAGAAAGACTGTAGCCGTACATATTTACGCCTAAGGAGTACACGCCCTATATTCTACCAAATTTAGCTTTCAATTTCCCGGTAATGAAAACCAATATTCAGAGGCAAAGTTTGGTACCACTAACTATACTAAAGCCCTGGTATAAACCCTTGCACGTTTTAAATGAAGCGTATTTTTTCATACAATTTCATAGCAGATATACATACAAAGGCCCCCGGCTTGTACCGCGCTACCATTTGGGACCCCGCGGACGTGTAGTGTAGCTCATTCATAACTTTGGTGTGTTAGAATGCCATCATCTCTAGTTATCATCTTTACCACTACAGTTACCTGCCTTTTTTGCTACCCCTGCAGTAGTCATGGACCTAACCGAGCGCCAAAAGATGCGATCCGACAAAGCGAGGATCCGATACTACTTTAAAGCTGCATATGCCGCTTTAGAAAAGCACCTATTAATACCTAGGTGCGTCTAATTAGTGTTCATTTAAGTCGCTTAATAGATGTTGATTCTAGTCGACATACGAGATACGAGATACGAGGGGGACCGTCCTTATAAATCAACAAGAGCACACCTCTAAACGCTTAGTTATGTTATAAAGTTCAGAGTAGTTACTTTTCATATATCATGTAAAGAGATAGATAGCTCGCAATCGGTAATACTCATGTGTCTTCTTCTTTCACAAATTGATTCCGCGACGAGAGAGCCGCAGCCACCACCATGAACGGGTGAGGACGCGCCCAACGGAGGGTGTACTGATAGGCACATAGCAATATCTACATCAATGCCTCATCTCAACGACCTCAGGTCGATAGCTCCTTCATTTTTTTTCGGACAACCAATCCCCGCGCTCCCTTGAGCGCATCGTCAACCTTTTCAGGATGCGTACCCGCGCTCTGTCGGGTAGCTCCCTTACCACCCGTCTTGCCGCCAATCATGTCTCGACACGACGTCTGTCCAGAGCTTTAACAGTCAATCCCTTGTCTGTCGGATGCCGAGACACCAAGACGGCCAACCTAGACCTTGGTATCTGGATTCTCCTTGAAGTATTCTTGTACGGTGCACAGAGCAGTGGCAGACTCGGCCTTTTGGCGCTTCTTCTGCTCGTCCACAATCGTCCTTTGAATCTAGGTATAGACACGTTTCCTAACTTGCTACAAAGTCTGTGGCATGAGGAAATACTTTGCCAAAACTATCCTATAGTATTCCTTTTTAAACCGTAGATATCGTTAATGAAGCTAGCTCTATCGATGTTAGCTGTAACGGACCTGCTCTACATCACCTGAAAGGTAGAGCCAGTCGTAGTCGGGGATTCTTCATTTTCAGGTAAAAATAAGCCTAAGACAGGTGTCCTTCAGGGGGGTATAAAGGACTCCCAACACTATGAAGAGATAGAAGTGGGAATGATAGTCCAACAATGAATGGATTGATATAATTTGATGACTAAGGAGCTAGAAAGTAATGCCTAGATTCGGGAGATATCTTGAGAATAAATAGATAAAGAGAAGATAAGTCTGTTTGGTAAGGAGGGTAAGTGATCTACATGATCTATGCATTTAGACTGATCCAATAGATCATGCAGATCAATTAGATCAGTTACATGTTTCAGCAAATCTTTGCGCCTCCTGTTGGGCCTCTCGGGAACGCTCGCCTATGAAAGCCGCGTTTTGCCTTACGCCTTTTGTAATTCCACTTTCCTTAACAAGGATGAGGTCTTGAAGAGAAGCGGTTGAGCCCATATGGGTACCACCCTTTTGAGATATCAGTATGAAAAGCACGATAATATTCATAGAGTGGAAGGCCTAGTTGAAAAGGCGACAAAGGTATTGACATACCCATCTTTTCGAAAGTGACAGTCAAAAAGGGAAAGTAGGGGGGGGTGTATGTCCATATGGCCCACCATCGTCTCTGCCCTTGGGGGGCAAATGCGGTATGAGGGACTCTATTTTAGATGCCGCAACCTCCGGTCTTGGAGGCTTCCATACCAAAACTTCAACATTTGTATGCACAATAGGGAATCAAAGGTAAAGAGTGTAAGAACGAACAATTGATCCTTGACACTGTTGCCTGCAGTAGGCAATCCTGACTATTTGATCCAACAACCCCTATTACAACCCTACATAAAATCTAATCTCAGCTATACGGCAACATCATCCAGTGTTTCTTCCAACTAGCACAGGAGACTGGTAAAGGTTAAGGCCTGAACGACTCTTTCTGCCTATTAAAATACGCACTTAGCTCGTTAAGCCGGGACGACAGGCTCTGGCGAATAGTAACATCCTAGACAACAGGGTTGCTACGTCAAATGTCTCTTAGTCGCTTCGTGGCATGAGGCGGAAGTCTTGATATTAGATGTGTTGAAAAAGAGATTTAATAAGTGGCAGTGATGTTAGTAGTAAATCCGGATGCAAGATTCAATCACAAAGAAGGGAAGGTCAACCCTGGACCCGAATACAAGGGAGGCGATATATATGACTGTAGTTAAACAGCAATCGAAACCCTTGTTCCTGACATCAAGTTAAAAGTATAACCCTGAACTTAAGATTAAGTTGTTTATCTTTGCCTTGGTTTTAAAAACATTTAGTAAAAAATGAGCCATTTGCAAAGATTTCTTTAACCTTGTTCCGTCTTCGTATTTATAGCACGTTTATGTAGCCATGTAGCTGCCTATTAAACTAAGTAAATCTATAAATATCAAGTTTATAATACAAGCATTTAAAAACAGGCTAATATTAGCCTAGAAATCGAAAAGTGATTGTACAATTATTAGTCTAAGAGATGGACGCCTCGTACCTGCTGTATCCACGTCATTATGGCCGCCTCATTGTTGTCCCTTATGCCGATAGATCGATCCTCAGATCTACATGATTCCCATCATGCGACCTCCAAGGCTCCTATACGAACCTATCTCTGTGCACTTAACAGTCTACGGGCCCACTTACATGCTTTCGAGGACCTTGCTATCACTCTCCTCCCATGGATAGGTGCTCTCGATTGATCTGATGAGTTCTTCGTGTCGAGGAGACCTCGGCTTGATGATGCAATCAAATGGCCCGACGCGGGAAACGACTCCAGGCCCAAAGTTGAGCACGGGGTCGGATGCTCCTTTCTTCGTTACGTTGAAACCGGCCAGCGTTTGCGCAATCGTGAGAAACAAGGTATTCTGGGCGAGGATGCGCCCGGGACATGCGCGACGCCCAAATCCAAATACGAACTTCAGGGGATCCGGTTCAGCATCTTTCCCGATGAAACGCTCTGGCCTGAACTCCATAGGGCTTTTATAAGTGTCCGGATCATGAGTGAAGTGCCTAGCCCCTTGTCAGATAGAGTGATAACGAGGCGCATAAATAATAACTTACCAGATATTTACTAGCAGCATGGAGCCTTTTGGTATGAAGTAACCTTCACAAATGTCGTCTTCAGTACTTGTATGTGGGAGGCCCATTGGCGCTGCGGGATGCCAGCGGAAGATTTCCGTTGTTAGAGCTGCCACATAAGGCATCTGCTCACGATCTGCAATTGTGGGCAGCCGCATCTGGTCCCCAATAACCCGATCAATCTCCTCCTGGGCTCTTCGTTGGATTTCCGGGTGGACAACCATCATCAGGAAGAAGCAGAGTATCTCGGTCACGGTCTTGGGCGCCATCAGTAAGTGATTTCCTCCCCGTAACCCGCTAAGCTCCTTCTAAGGATCAATTGAGTAGGATGCTACTTACCGTATCGGCTCCGGCCGTGTATAGAGATCCAGCTGCCCATTTCTTCGCGTAGTCGTCTTCGGGACTGTTTTTATCCTCCAAAAGCTGAGACAAGAATGACTTTTTATTGATGCCCTTGGCCATTTGGTGCTTGACGAAGGCAAAGGGTTTCTCTGTGACGTCGAGGAGCTCACGTTCCCACTGCCGAGCAAGTTTCTTGAAACCAGTTCCTGGAACCCAATCAGGTAGGTACCTCACTATAGAGGTTCAGCTATTGATTCAGTTGCCGTCACTCTCGGATATAGTACTTACAAAATGGGAAGGTATCGACTAGATATGTTCCTGGGACGGCCGCACGACCGAACTTAGCCATCACGTCGGTAGACATATCGATCAAAGGGTCATTCTTATGAGATTCTGCCGTATATCCGTAGGCTACTTTCAGAGTCACTGACCCTACCTCCCTGTAGAGAAGTTAGCGAGTGATGTAATTGATTTGCTTGGAACCACGAGACCGACGTTTTGACGTGTTCAACCAAATTCTCCGGACTCTCGAGGAGATGCAGTAGAAAATGGGCTACTTCAGCTTCTTCTAGAGCGTTAAACTGGCTAGCAGCCGAGTTGGTGCCGAGGATTTGCTGCACAATCTTCCTTTGAGCTCGAAAGAGATTGTTATGAGGTACTAAGCCCAGTGAGTTTTCCCAGCCCATCCTAAGAATGTAATTAACAAGGCAGAGCAGTAATATATTTCAATTTACACATACATTTCCCCTACGAAGATTTGCCGCGGCCTAGAAGAGAATTTGGACGATCGCTTATCGCAGAGCTCAACTGCAAGCCGTGCATCGTTAACTAATATCACAGGCTGGCCCATGATAGTGACAGAGCTTATCGGGCCTACGAGATAGCAACCCTAGGCATCAGCATATATCCCCATAAAGGCATACCCCTACTAAAAAGTGAGATCTGAGCGTTACCGTAGAGCGCCTTGTGCTTGAGCCAGTGCTGGGCTGCCAGTGTGTCAGATGAGGGGAAATCATTGACATTCCCTACTAGGGGGAGGCCCTTCGGACCCGGTGGGAGCGGGGGATGGCCGGCAGTCGTGCGACCCCGAGTGACAAGATACAAAATGGCAATCCCAACACAGAGAGCACCGATGAGCGATGCAATAGCAGCCATTTTGGGAAGAATTTTGGTCGTCACGCTTCCGTTGTGGGCAAGGTAACATCAAACATAGCATGCGAGGGGAAGCGGCATGTCTACTATGCTTCTCGAACGAGGGCTTGTGACGGTATTTAATGAATCTACGCATGGAATCGATTCTGATGATGACGAAGGATCACAGTCTCCAAGGAGATGTTGCATAATACATAGAAGTTCTATGCAGCTGATGTGGGTGTGGAGTCTACCTAGGGGTAGGTCGCCTATCTGCTAGTTAGGTAGGGGATGGTCGCTATATGATACCTAACTGGTAGTTTGGGGTCGTAAATCGACCAAGGTGCGAATTGTTGATCATTGGACTAACAGGACGCTGTACCATTTATAAGTTCATCTTAGTACAGGAGCACATAGGATCAAACTGTCACTATAATAGAACACCTCCACTATGACCTTGAATTGCGACACTACGAAAATATGACTGCGTTGTGGGCGGACATAGGGCGCATTTCAGTAGTACTTTCCCACGTGCCTAAAAACCGCAACCCTGACATAGTCAGGTCGATTTTTTGCAGTAGTGCTAATGAATGCAACCGTAAGCACGTAGGATGCATGCACATTTCGGCTCCGATAAATCCTCCTCAACTAGACTAGGTATTATCCGAGACCGTGCAGCGCCAAGTAAAAGCTGAACAAATGGCGTTCGATCATATTGTAACAAGTGGGACATGGGTCCTTCAGGTACATCAAAACTGAAGCATTGGCGAGCCTAGTAAACGAATAGCAAAACAAGGGGGAGTGATTGACAATTATCACATCAGCAGTGGTCTCGTAAATTCTTTCAATATTAATCCCCGTGCGCTTGTATTCAGAGTAAAGATACTCATGTGGTTGAATGGGCGGTAGATAGTTCTATCGAATATGAGGCACGCATTGGTGAGCTAGGCCATTAGGAACTTAGGCAGACACAATATGATGCTACAAGTTTACCTTAATACTTGTTTCAATGTACTCAAGTCAAGTTATAATCAGTTTATAGCAATTACTTTTGTTATTTGATAGTTACATAGGTGCCGGCGAACCTGACGACGTATTTAATACATTCATTATCATACTAGTACATTAAATTGGTTGGTACCCCTCAAGCGATATATCTTCCCCCATTATGCAATGCCTCTATTGAATCGCTAGGGTTGGTTTTTGTTGTACCATTCGAAGGCCCAGTGAGGGAGACAGTATCGTCGTCCTTTGACCTATAGTCCCGAAAGTAAGCACCGGACGGAGGGCCAGAACTACCTTGTTGCAGTTCAAAGCTTCTAGAGTTACTAGTACTCGCCCAACCCAGTGCAGAAGCCCACCGCACAATCAAGGGCCGTAATACTGGTAGACAGGCGCTGATGAAAATAACCCCTGGCTCAGCAACCGTCCAGGAGAGTAGCTGGACATCGGTGAACGTGGGATCGGTAAGAGCATTATATCTGATGAACAGAGCGAAGCGAATAATTGAGGCAATGGCACCACTGTAGAGATGTTAGGAGTTTGGTCGTTCTCAAAGACCAGGGGCGCTCACATAGAGCCGACCAAGAAGACACCGCTGAGGGCTATCTTGCGGCGAGTCTCTAGCTGCAGCTTCCAGACGACCGGGAGAGGCAGAATGAGCATAGCCAGGTCGTGCACAGTACTCAGAGCCGAGATCGCCCGAAAATACACTACTTGGTTAATACAGGTGCCTCCGAGCGAGCGATCCCATTGAGCAGCGATTGGTATGCATTGGAAGATGGTGAGAAGTAACTCCGTTGCGCTCCATAGCCAAATGTAAGTGATGAGGACGTATGTTGCGTAGCATAACCAACGAATACTGCTGAAGAGTCGTAATATAAGAAGGAGAATTGATGTCTTGGCAAGCGGTAGCACTAAGCTGTGGAAGATTTGTGTTGTGAACAGCGTCTGGCCACGCGGTATGATTGCTTGAGGTTCGAATTGCATCAGATACGCAAAGTGTCGGCCCTCGCCACCTATTACGACACCTAGCCCCTAGATAAGTAAATGGCCTTAGTATCGTGAGCGCTGGAAACTTACTGATAATGACATTGGCGCAAAAGCCTAGCATTAGCACGTAAGCGGGGACCAATATCCAGTCTTCGAGACTGGGAGACCTGCGCTCGAGGCGAAGTGCTGCGAACCGTAGGGCGATGAAGATCGTACACAATACGGCAAAGAGGATGGAAACAGCGATGATGCGATCTCCTTGATCAACAAGAAGACTAGCATCTACAGAGGCATCTTCGGCTCCATTAGACATTTTGTCCGTTGTTCGCGCGGATGGTATATTTTCGCGCACAGGGCAAGATAATGGCCCAGTCCTGTTCATATAGGCACGACGAGGGGAACATCATCAAAATTTAGAGATGCTGGGTAGCTAAAATAAAACTAGGTGGCGGACAGAAAGGGGACGGCGCAGGCGGTCAAACACCTGGGGTCATACATGATCTGCCGGACGAACAAGGATTGCTAAGAAGAATTCAATTATCCCCAAGAGAATCTGATGTGATAATTAGGTAGATCCCGCAGAGTGAAGTAATAGAAGCTGCAGCGCAACCCCTGCAAAATCCCTTAGAGGATTGCTGTGCGCCATAAGCAACGGGGATGCGCCCCATGCGTGTCAGCTTCACAAGCTCCCATCGCCAATTAAAATCACGAACACAGCGGAAGACATTGATCTACCTAGTTATGTACCGGTAAGGAATCTCAAGAAAAGTTTTCTAGGAAATACACTGCCGATCGAGCAACAGGATTGCGACTCTGTAGTAGACACTATTAGAGACGATGTATTAATAGTCTAGACACCTGCGACATAATGAGACCGGACTTATGAAAGAAAGCAACACATGCGCGGTTACTCCGCCCGGACGGCTATGGCGGCGCAACACAAGATAATAAAGAGACCTCTACCGAAGAACCGATCTTATATAATTCCTATTCATGAGATATGAGATACGAGGTGGATAAGCCGGCAGTGCCATAATGACCCCTGCTTACCCTGACGGCCCTTCAACGGGGGGTGTGAAATGACAACATCAATTCACGCTTGTGTACGGATACTAAACTAAATGGATACCACAGATTAGGTACCTACATATATCCTCCATACCTATATCCTCCGAAGGACCTTTTCAAGGGTCAATCATCATACCTAGATTTTCCATATCGCTCACATATTTCTTTATTCTATATATACTACCTCCAGCTCGTTTTCGGGTTTCCTCATGGTCGTCTCCCTAAAGTTCTGTGAGACGAAGACATCGCCCACGAGTATAAGCGTCCCAGATGTATGCCGGCGTAAAACGACAGGCACAGGGCAGTTCTGCAAAATATATATGTCATCATAACTCTTAGCGTCTCTGAACACAATCCTGAGCCATCCGCTGCGCGTCACCGCGAACGCCATTCGTAGTCTTTCCAGTCTCTCGAAGCCTCGCTCTATAATTAACTGCGTTCGCTCAAGGTCAACTGGATCAACAAGGTCTCTACCATCGTTATTCGACTTGACATAGGACTTCAAGAAGATTTCTAAGCACCGTGCAAGAGTGGCACCTCCGACGGACCTCTCAGAATTATGACCGAGCCAATTCAATAAGCGCGAGGGACGTAGACTGATGCGACCGACATTGGCGTTGCACATCCTCAACAAGGTGCGTACTAATGTAATTAGATCGACTTCGGCTCCGACGCCTATTGTCAAGCCCATACATAAGTTGACCGTCACGCTCTCCGCCATGGCGGGATGAGGGTTAATGGTGTTCTCGTCTTCGGTTTCATATGCTTCCGAGTCGATGAGATATATTATCGTATCATATTTAAAGCCTTGTACCTCGAGGGTTTTCCCGCGGATTCTATTATGGATGATGCGTCCTGGGGATCGTTGATTCAAGAACTCCAAGACCCACGGAGGTGGCTGAGAATGCATGTTCGCCCAGTCGGGCACCCAAGATGGCAAGTTCCGCACGCCACGGGTCCTATGGGCGAGTAGTATAATATCAGTCCTATCATGATCCTCGATCATACATCGAGCAGTATCAAAGAAGACTTGCTCCACCGTCTGCGAGTAATTGGGAGTAGGTATTAACACGCGGCCGTCTCTTGCCAAAGAGAGGAGTGCGTAAAGCTTATCTCGAGGATCGCGGGCTAGAGATCTGCGGCTCAAAACTAGCAAAGGGATAAGGCTAGTCTCCGTATTGGCCCTCAATTTGTTCTGCTCACGGTATCGCATTTGACGAAGGGGTGAAATAAGGTGCTGAGCATACTGGGCGGGAATCGAGTTGCCAAGTTCGCCAAGTCGTTTTAACATCGTGCCCCAGGGCACAGAGCGCTCACCACAGACGATAACTGGAGACCTAGCCCTGCAGATTTCTTGGATCACCCAGCATCGGGTCCAGTATGGTCGGCTGAACAGGCGGATGACGGCATCGCAAGCGATCTCTATCTCCTCGGGCAGTTCAACCTGCTCGCTAAGTTTCGAAGCCCCTAAAACCGCCATCGCCATATCCGAATCGTGATCTGCAGTCCCAAGCCAAGCAAAGACCGTCGCGGCCTTGGAATATATAATATCCATCATGCGCACTTGGCCACTTTTCTCATCGTTGTCGTGTTGGTTGATAGACAGATAGTCGACCCAGACTAAAGTATTACCCATCCGCCATAGTTGCTCCAAGGCCGACAGAAGAGTCTCCGAGACGGGAACTCTAGAATTTTCGACAACGAGACTTTTCCTGTTAGGCAAGTCCCCCCAGCAGTACGATAACGCAACATACTGCGGCGAATCCTTGAGCGAACGGTACTGCAGTCGACATCTGAATTCAGGGTATTCCTGTAGCTCCACTAAGCGCACTTCATAGTCACGGTCATTAAGTTGTCGTCGATATAACGGTGAGGCACCGCCCCTACTAGCTTCACGCAGGCCCAGCATTTGTGCTTGACGGAAACCCTCTATTTGATTTCTAGCTGCGTTTTGCTAGAATGACTGTCCAGCCTGTAAGCTCCGGCGGGGTTGACTCTTGGCAATTCAATGCCTGAGAAGAATGCAACATCTACGAACACGTGACTTATTTGTCTAATCGGTAAGCGGGAAATAGCGTAGTTTGCTTGGGGGCGTGGGGAGTCTTCATTCGTGTCTTGTACTTTAGGATTTGGTCTTTCATCGTGTTGTGGTAAAGTAACTAGGGTAATTCATGCTCCAAGTCTCTCAACTTCCTATAGATTCTGCGGGTTTGAGAAAACAATTGATTCAGTAGACCATGAATATCACATTAATACTGCCAATTCGTATCTACACGTAATACTTTCCATAAATCCACTTTCCCTACATCAAGGCGCAGGCTATGTAAGCGATGGTGAAATGATAGGTATATGAGCGTTACAATTCAGCTTACTGACTGTCTGAGTGAGGTGGGAAGACCTGCTTATATACATGAACGAGATGCCCTCAGCCCCTATTCTAGTGTGGTACATGAAGTGACTCCTTGACCTAGTATGCTTTCAACAAGCGAATTGAGAAGACCTAATATACATGTCACAAACTGTCTCTTCCATCACATAGTTATTTCGTCACAATCCTGTAGCTTGTAAATTGAATCGCAATTGCGGCATCATTTACTTTTAAAGAAAACGAATCGAGAAAGACTGATCCTATCAGTGTATTTAGTCCCGGAGTAGGAAAAGGGGCTCGTTATAGGTAGGAGTTCGTGGACACGGCCGCAAATTAGGAAAACCTCTCAATAACCCAGTCACTTAGTAGGTTTTTCCTAACCCTGCTGGTTTTCTTTCCCTTCCTTCCTTCCTTCCTTTCTTTTTTCTTTTCTTTCTTTAATCCAAGAAAATTAGCCAGGGAATTTGTCGGATATAGGGTGAATAGCAAAAGGTGATGGCGGTCACACACCAGTTTGCTATACACTGTATCAATACCCTCTACGGCGATGCACATAGTGATGAGTTCTTTAACTTTGAGTACATGTGATATTCTTCATTCATGATCTTCAATACAACCAGTTTGCAATGGAGTTAAACTCAGCTTGACGGAATGTCTTGGTCAAGGCCTTCACATTAGACACCAGTGTCGATTCAAGTATATCCTAATCGATATTAGTCTCTAGTTCGTCAAATATCTATCCTCTAATTGTCAATAGAATCCGGTGTACATGCTTCTCTGGTGGTGGCTATTAAGTCGGAAATGTCTTAGCCGGCGGCAGCTAGGTATGTGTTTTTCGGGCCAGGGACGGCACAGTCTGATATATAGTGCTGAATCATGTACCACACTGCCAAAAGCAGAGCGTCATCAACTAACGCATATAAAATCTAACGCTCATGTTCGAAGCCGGAGCGGCAACACATAATTCATTCGTGTAACAACAGCAACGTCTTTGAGGCTAACACGCCTTTCCTAGGGAGCTTGAGTTGACGTTACCACCGAATCAGATGCCACGTGAAATACTATCATAATGATTCATAGCAGACAGTGGGGCCAATGATCCCCTAGTAGGATTATAAGATAGACGGCCATCGCCGATCAACAATCAACCTTCAAGTTCATCGAATAGAGGACGTAAAAATGGCAGAGACACCTCACCATGCCATCGTTTTCGGCGCATCCGGCCTGATCGGCTGGGCCGTTGTCGACCAATTGTTACACTCGCACCCTGAACCAGGCGCTTTCTCAAAGGTCACCGCCGTCACGAACCGCAAAGTCAAGCTCTCCGAGTCGCATTGGCCTGAATCGAGGACAGGCTGCCCAGACCTGCAGCTCGTCTCCGGAATAGACCTTCGTCGCGGCGACGGGACAACCTTAGCCGAGTCTCTAAAGGGAGCGGTGGAAGATATCCACGCAGTCACGCATGTGTTTTATCTAGGTACATCGAATCAAAATCTAAGTTGTAGGGTTGATGAAACATTAATGAGTTAAAGCTTTCACCTCGATCCCCGACGATGTCGAGGAGGTCGCGGTAAATCGACGTATGCTCCAGAACGTCATTGACACACACAATCTGCTCAGTCCCAACCTGCGATTTGTGGTCTTTCCCGGAGGAACCCGGGTATGTACTCAGTATCTTGAACTAGGCTCCCGTTTGCTAATGATTGTCCAGGGTTATGGCATTTACATGCCCGGAGGCGCATTCGCCCCTCCCCTGACTGAAGACATGGTGAATAATCTTCCGCCTGATTACGCGAAGACGGTTGCATATCCCGCATACCGCGAGCTTCTCAGCGCAGCAAGCAAAGGGAGGAAATGGACATGGTGTGAAGTCTGTCCGGACGCGATAGTGAGTCTTTCTATCACTACGCTCAGGCATAACTGACACGAAACAAGATTGGCTTCACCCCTAATGGTTCCCAATTCAGTTTGGCACTGCATTGGGCGCAGTACCTGTCTCTATATGCTCATAACCATGGCGTCGGGCCAACATCACAGCAAACTCGTACAGCTGAGATAGAGGTACCCTTTCCTGGTAACGCGGCCGGTGCCAATTCCTTGTTTTCCCCGGTATCCGCTACCAAGATTGCCCGTTTCATGATCCACGCTTCCGTCCACCCCGATGCATGTGGTGGCGGCCAGCTGTTCAATATTGCCGACCATGAGACACCATGCACGTACGGCGAGATCTGGCCTCGGCTAGCTAGCTGGTTTGGTCTGGTGGGCGTGGGACCACTTGTGGATTTAGAAGCGCCGATTGACTCTTTGAAGGTCGGCGAGCTTCCAGACGGTGCTCGCCAATTGACGCCCGGAGAATATGTAGCGAAGCACAAGGACATCTTCGCTCAGTTTGGACGGAGGAATGCTGTTGATGGAGGTGTTGGGGTTGGAAGTCAACAGTTGGATAGTGTTGGCTATTGGCTGACCTTTGATAGGCAGCTGAGCCTAGAAAAGCTGAAGAAGACGGGGTTTGAAGGAAATAAGGATCCGGTTCTGGGCTGGTTTGAAAGCTTTGAGATGTTTAGAAAAGTCGGATTGATATTATAGCACAGCAGTCGGATGAAAGAAAGGGCAATGGCGAATAGAAGCTGTTTGAGGTTGCAGCTGGTCCAAAGATGGCGAAGAATCTAACAAAATGTGACCTCTACTTAACGAAGTTCCAAAAGGAAAGAATATATTAACGCGGTTAATAAGGTGCAACCTCCTAAAAGATGAAGATAGATACTAATTCAAGGTGAGCAATGGCTCTAAGCTGGAAATAACCTAGACTTTATTTTAGTATACTGCTATAACATACCAACTCATCAGATGCTGACTGGTTGTTGATAGTTGTTAAATCTATAGTTGCTCCTTATCTACCAAGTTCCCTCTCACCACAGAAGCTAAGGATATAAACTCTTCCTAACTCACATTATGAAAACTCTAGTATAATGGTTATGACTTCTGCGCAAAAATACTAATTAGAATCACAAATAACAAACATTCAACTAAACAGACAATATTCAAAAATGAAAAATAAAAGACTCTCGATCGGGGAATCGAACCCCGGCCACCTGCGGTTTGTTGTTAGGACTCCTGTGTTCCACAAGGGTGAACACTAGGCAACTAATGACAAGCAGGTATCCTGACCACTAGACCAATCGAGACTGGGCTTGTTTTATGACTAATCCGTGCGAATTGAAACTTATGACTAACCCCGTCTTGCTGGAAGAAAAGAATACTAGCATGAGTAAGGAGATTATTAGGGGGGATAGGATTGATTTAATAAGATGAATAGTGAGTGTAACTACAGTTCTCATATGCTGTAGAAGGTAGAAGGGTAGAGAGGAAAGTACCTGCTCTTCAAGTCTCTTGAGGAAATTGGATATGCTGGATAAACAATACCACTATACTTCAGTAAAGTATAAATATCCTCGATAGCAAAGGCCATTAGAGACTCAGGGCAAGTCCTGATGAGTATTGTCACATCATAATATCATTTGAAATATTGAAGCATTAGCATATTTAGTCTTTCTCATCTGCCTGCGTGACCATGAACGCTTTGAATCAATCAAAAAACCCGTCAATAGCCTAACAGGAAGTCATGGGAAGCTTCAAATCAATCCCTTAGATATCATATTGATGCAGGAGATATCGTGCTTCAGCGAACCCTCCTCAAGTTCTGTAACCTTAATCTGATCCGGAGACCGCTCCGAGCCACAGGGCGAGCCACATACAAAAGCCACATCCACAGGCCACCCCAATGTGGCTTGCTGTGTGGCATATAAGATATTAGAGAAGTATGTTCAAAGGGCCGGTAGGTCGCTTACGAAAGCAGGGTGGTAGCTGAGTGCAATGAAGGCCAATTATTCAAGTGAAAACTGAGCTGATTTGAGTCGAAAAACCTACATCTGAGCTGTAGATACAATCCTCAACTTGAGGAGCTCGATTTGGGTAGATCAAGTACTAGGTTACGTACATGAGCTACATCTTGAAACCGTCCACTTGAGATAAAAACAAACGCCTTGCGCGCACGCGCATCAAAGGCCCAGATATGATATATCTGGTATAGTGCGCTAAAAATTACCCGGTTCTACTAGTCTCATAATGAGGATAGGAGAGGCCGCAAGTTTGCGTTTGTCTCGCCCCCTTTTTGAAGCGGAAGGATCGTTGAGCTCATCAACAAAATTGGCGCATCTGGTAGGTGACGGCCGATTGAGAAGAACCGGAGGGGTGAGTGGGCGACGAGGATAAGTGAAGCGTGAGATGAAAAATAACGGTTCGGCTTAATGATGGGCCTTCGCACATAGATTGCCGCGGCAGGGAAGTTCGCCTAGCGGCGGAAGAACCGGATAGCGATCATCTCTCGACGCGCAAGACGCGTGCGACCGCGATCGCGATTGTCACCACAATATGTGCAGGACGGTGTTCTCGTCCGCACTCCATGAACCATTCCCTACGTAGTCTAAATAACCAAAACGACACGTGGTCCCCTTTCCCGCCGTCGTGATTCCCATCAATTTGAGAAGTGAACGGGACAATACGCGACAGCCAACGAACTACCCAAACTTGCAAGACATTGGCAATATTGCACAGATCCACCAAATACACGAGACAGACTGCCCTCAGCCGCAACGTAGCGCAAGCCGGGAGAATAGGCGAAAGAGAAAGCAGGTACGCGGTGCGGGCCGTTGCACGCAGTACGCTGTACTCCCACAGGAGACATGAATACGAGACTGGAGGGTGACGCAAGAGAGTGAAAAGCACTATATCTGAGGCGAATGAGCAAGATGTCAACCTGTCAATCCACCTGGGCTAATAACCTTCCTCCCTTGTACCCATCTAGGCGCGAGTCGTGGCCCGTCGGGATCCCCGGTTTTTGTATTGCTGTGGTGGTGGTGACTTATCCTGATTGCGCGGGCGGGCGGCGAATCAGCCGGCCCGGCTATGGATGAGTACTAAGTAGTTTGGTGGCACGGCACGGGTTTTTATATGGGAACTAAGATCTTAGGGATGAGAGGAGATGCGCACGAGGAAAATGAAAATGATAATGGAGGGGGGGGGGAACTTGGAACCGAAACGGTTGGACGAGGCGAACGAGTTTCCAATTTCTCGCTTTGTTTTTTTTTGTGATTTGGGGCGAACTGGAGCCGCTTTCTATCAACAGCAACAAACCTGCATGCCCATACAACGCTGACCCCACCGCCGCCAACATATCGCATTGCCAGATCATATCACCACCACCTCAAGTCAGATCAGATCAGGCACCAACTGCCTGATGCTAGCCGGATATAAGCAAATAGCAGCACGCCGGGACTCATTTGTCATTATCACTGATTTTTTACCGTGTCGGTCCATTGAGGTGCGCGCGCGCGGAGAGATACTGAGCAGAAAGAGAGAGTCCTGTTTATAGATGAGTGGGATCGCCCGTGATTCGCTGCCATGAGTCTACCCCAGGACAGGATCCCCTCAGTTGGTCTTCACGTGTTATACGAGCCAGAAAAAAGCGAAAACAAGCTCATTGAGTGAGTACGATCCTTGTCCTTACTGTCGCAATACGCCGTCTGAGATGCGTGAACTCATGATTTCTTCTTAGCGTTGTCTTCATCCACGGTTTTGGGGGGCATCCCGTGAGAAGCTGGCAGTACGATGGCCGATCGGAACCTCTAGTTCGGCCTCGGACCGACCCGGCCGCGGGTGGGGGTTCGATGAAACTTCTGCGTAAAAGAACGAGGTCTGCAGACAAGACGCGCCGGATGAGTCTAGGGTCTATGGGTATGCGGAATTACACATGGCAGGGCGAATCGAATGCACCCTCTCCAGTCTTCTGGCCCCGGGACCTATTGCCTATCGCATGCCCGGAGGCCCGTATTATGACCTGGGGATATCATACTCTCCGCAGTGGCGCTATTCCGGTCTTTTCCCAACCCGATCTCTTCTCTCATGTAAATGACCTCCTTCGGGAACTTGGTGGTCTTCGACAGGGTACTAGTGCGCAACAGAGGCCATTGGTTTTCATTGCACATTCCCTCGGAGGGATTGTCGTAAAGGAGGTAGGCAGGTGAACATGTTATTTTGCGTAGAAATACTCATGGCTGCTGTAGGTGCTGCGCCAGACCGAGCTTAGTAACGTGAAGAGCGAGCAGGACATACTGAGCTCTACGGCTGCAACTATTTTCTTCGGTTGCCCGCATCGGGCCAGAGAAGACGAGCCGCTGGCCGTCACGGTCGTGTCTATGGCAGAGACGCTACTGGGCGTCAAAATAGAGAGTTCGACGCTGTCTGCTCTGTGTGGGGTGAATAGCCCCAAATGGAGTGAGGGCCAAGAGGTATTTCTTCGGCTGTGGCACCATTTCAACTTTGTGGTGAAGACCTACCAGGAGATGCAAGACAGTACAAATAAGTTAATCGTAGGTCTCGCCTTCTCTAATTTTGATAATGAGCTGACATGTCTGCATAGAATCGTCGCGCCGAGTCGTGTAAGCTTGGGGACGTAAGAGAGAACGCAGAAGGCTTACCTGCAGATCATCGCACAATGTGCCACTTTAAGTCGGCCAGCGATGTAGGCTTCAAATCGCTATCCAAAATCCTTCGAGATATCGTGAGGGATGAAAAGTCCAAGGTAGCTCATCGTTGAATCTTGTTTGAAACCAATGACTAATCAGGAACAATAGCGTCGAGGGCTAACCGCAGAAGAGCTAAGTTCGCAGCAATCCTATTTCCATTTTTATACCCAAGCTAACGGAGGGCAGATTGCTTGCGGCGACTGATCAGTCACCAACCCCAGGATTCTCAGCCATCCATCGTAGGAAGCTCTCTAGAGACATGCAAGGGAATATGTAGCGCAAGAGAGTTTTGCGATTGGTATCGTCGCCGGGGTGGTAGCAACGAACACATACTCTGGCTGACGGGTACACCAGGTTCGGGAAAGACGACTCAGTTACGACACATTCGAAGCCAAATGCAAAGGCAATGGAGGCCTGCTACAACGTCAATTATATACTGTACTGCAGGAAGCCGAAGTCTCGACCAAGCCCCTATGCTGTGTTCGAAGCTGGGGAGTATGCGATCTATCACAACTATTCGCTCACTCCTCTGTCAACTTTTCGTGAAAGACGTGGATCTCCGCCAAAGACTTGCGAGTTTGGACGAGGGTAACATTACTAACGCTGATTTGACTCGATTCTTTCTCGATGATTATATCCTAAATAAGAGGCCCCAGACACTAGCAAGAAGAACCTTTATCTTGGTGGACGTGGAAGATAGCTGCGACGACGCGTATATCCAGGAACTCTTGTATTGCCTATGCCAAATGGCACGGAACTCGGATTACAGTGTGTGCCTAGCAAGCCGACCAGTTAGCGACCAGGTTCCAACGAATATAACTCAGTTAGAACTCGAAAAACATAACTTCGAAGATATCACATTGTTAGTGCAGTCCCGTCTGAGTACCGGCTGGGAAGAGCGGTCTGCTGTTGTGAAAAGAATTACCGAGAAGGCTGGGGGAAGTTTTTTATGGGCGCGAATTGCGACGAATCTGCTCAATCGAGTTATTGATGGCGGCGGAGCACAAGATGCTGTGAACCTAGCACTAGAAGAGCTTCCCGCAGACCTATACGGACTATATGAACAAGCCTTGAGGAATCTCCCGTCTAAAGATATGGCGGATGCTACGACTATTATGCGATGGATTATATTGGCACCGGAGCCCATGATGCTCAATGACCTGCGAATGGCGGTCCGCTTGGGTCGTACGAATTTCTTGCTCTGTTGCGATCCGCAAAGCGCATTGGACGTTGGATCGCCCTGGTCGATGCAAGAGCTCCAGAAGACGGGTAAACAATTTGATACACCATCGCAGTTTTACCAATGGCTCTGCTCTCAGACGTGCGGCTTACTAGAGGCGAGATCTGCGGATGATGATGGCAAGGCGAAGCAGTCACTGGGACTTCAGCATGTCTACCCTATAAACGACTCAGTCCGATCGTTCTTCTTGTCTGGAAGGGGATTCGCTTCGCTCTCATCGGGACGAGCGACGACCACGCAGCGGGATCACGAGGCAGTCGACCTCTGCCACTACGGCCTTCTCCGTACAATCTTGATGTATCTGAACACGTCGGATCTATCCCCCTTAGTGAGTGGACACCGTTCGCCGGAACCGAAACAAGGTGTCTTATCGCCGGAGACGTTGCCCACGTGGCGGAAGAACGTGGTGGACCAGCGCCGTCTCATCGCGTCGTCATACCCGTTCCTGGGCTACGCAGTAGACAACCTACTTTACCACTTACTCTCCCCACGGTCCGTGCGATATTTTCTTCCGCAGCAGGCCATATTCAACATGTTCGCGTCCAACGACTGCCGCATATGGCGGCGATGGACTGCATTCCTGGGTGAGACAGACGCATCGGCAATTCTATCACGAAGTAAATCGGCCGAGGCGCTCCTGCGACCCGAGTTCGGGGCATCTTTCAGGTTAGAGCGTGTCTTTCGGGCAGTGAACAAGCTGGCGAACGGTGAAAGTTGGTTCTCGCCTCGCAAAAGCCTGGGGCACTTAACACCTCCTATGTCCCCAAAACCAGAAGACGATATTGTTCGACAGAAACCCCACATGGCCCCAAGTCTTCCCTCGCTGCCGTTGTCATCACGGGTGATCCGGCGAGGGCCACGGTCCAGAGGCACTGTGGTGATGATCAGGAGGAGGTAGGCTATTGATAAGAAGGAAATGCCCATGCGTGTACGATCAGACAGGTAGAAAGACTGCCTAATAAAGACCCATGTACACACCATCTACTAAGCAGCTTAGAACGCCCACCCTGGACAGATTATTATCGACGATTGCTGCTAATTAAAGGCGCGCTAGCAGGTATTACCTAGTATGGAGCAATGATCCAGAGTGCTGGTTGCGATAATCGGGAATTGGTGTACCCAGCTAGTTACCTACTATTCATATCGAGGAATTTGGTGGCGCCCAACTTATCTGCTTGCGGTGTTGCTAAGCCGTACTGTAGATGGTATGGTCGTCATCTTTGTTCCATATGATTCACCTGAAACAGGGTATTCAACGGAGCTCGTTGAGGTTGACGATGATACTGCTATGCTGTACATGGCCATAAATGCCTAGTAGTGATACTAATATAATGGGAGAACAAGACTATGTGGAATCAAAACATACATATGTACGGCAATATGAGACTGAAATCAATCGCGGCGGATGGTGATCTACTTAAAAGAGAAGATCAGCCGGTGTCTAAAAGACGACCTGGATCCTTAGCTTAGTCTAGACCCGTGGGCAAGCCGTGGGGTTATCGGTGTGGGTAGCTTATCTACTAACTAAGGCAGGGTTGGTAATTAGTATCCTAGTATTAGTATTTAGTATTAGTATACTAATACTAACTAGTATTAGTATAGCAAAATACTATACTAGTTAGTATTAGTATAACAAAATACTATACTAATTTTTTTTAGTTTAGTATTAATATACTAATACTAATACTAATATACTAATACTAAGAGTTAAAAATAGACTTTTTGCTTAAAAGGGTAGTATCATGTGACATACTTGCCTAATACAGCTAGTGCAAGGTAGTTGGTCTGGTGGTCCTAGCGGTCTTGGCAGCCTTGGCAGCCTTGGCAGCCCTGGCAGATATAGTGGGTCCTTGGCAAGCCGCAAGCAGCTAGCGCCCCCTGGTAAGGTACGTACTTTTAGTATTTCAAATTAGTATTGGCCATACTAATACTACTTAGTATTAGTATGGCCAAATACTATACTAGTTAGTATTAGTTCGGCCAAATACTATACTAATTTAGTAAATATTAGTATGGCTAAATACTATACTAAACTAACTAATTACCAACCCTGAACTAAGGTACCGCAGCCCGCCGTTAGACGCCATGGCTCTATTTGGGTAGTGGCAGCACCTATAAGTACCGCTGACCCAGCAACGCCGAGGGTCCGTGTACAGGATCTGCAAGGGCTCTGCATTCTGTAGCCTGTAGGTATCGCTTCACCCGTATTACCCGATCGAGGTACTTCTCTGTACATGAATTTTTTGTCGTGGATGGTGTAGAGCGGACGAGAGAAGATAGGTCAAACGCAAGTTATCAATGAAAAAAGTAAAATGATTGATCTGGTTCTGGATATTCTGTATACCTTCTACCAGGCATCTGTGGCGGCCTAGCAATGTTCGAGTCTGAGATTATGCTCATTACTGTTTTATGTGGTTATTCTGCATCATCTGTCAAGGTTTAGCCCTGCGACTTCGTGATAAGTACAGAATACCTACATACCCAAGGTAGCCAAAGAAACAACACCAAATCTGCATCATGAGCATTCTCTCTACTTTCTTCTCCCACCTCAGTCTCTAACCCCAACTCCGACTCTGACCGCCAGCCTAGCCCCGCGGGCTCTGTTTGTCTGTCTGGGCTGCAGGTGGCCATGCGAATAGGTACTTGTTCCGTCATTTATCGTCGATAAGGGTCCATCGCCGTCAGTCATTGCGCAGAGTTTACAGACATACATACTTACATTTCCATCGTCTAGCAGCTTCTTCGAGACATACTGCACATACATCGTCCCACATCTCACCCATGACTGCAGGCACATTCATAAAGTCCACAGATATTCGCATACAAGTACCCGCCGCCTACGAAATCCCTTGCGCTTACCATCGCCCGTAGCCCATAGCCTATAGCCCCTACATGTCAAAAGTTTGTGTTGTCCTGGCTGCAGACCTGTATCCAATACCCTCTCCGCTCCGTCTTACCGAGCGCCGATTCCCTACGAGGCCACTTCCGACCGAGCTACCTCACCGTCCTGTATGAGCGCTGTATAGTAGTAGTAGTAGGCCATCACTGTCCGTTATCGTTATTTTGCCATGGAGGAAGACGAGAACCATGGCGCCGGCCAGCAAAACCGAGCGCAGGCGAAGCAGCATTCGACCCAACACGATAACGACAACAACAACAGTAGCTTCGTCGAAACCACTAAGCTAGAGCCGGACTACGAGCAGCACGTCGATTCCATGACCGAGGAGCAGCATGTGCGAGCTCACCTACAAGACGTCGAATCGAGCTTCCTGCCGCCCGCGTCCCCTACCATCGATGTCGCCGATCCAAGCGCTGCCGGTATAGACGACACCTACCTCTTTGACGCTGCGCCCAGGAAACAGAAAACCCCCACGCCCGTTATTCCCGCCTCGGCCGGCAGCAGCAGCACCGCCGATGGTACTACTCCTGCTACTATCTCTACTGCTGCTTCTACTATTGCTGCTCCTGCAGCTCCCGCGCAGCAGCGCGACCAATCCGATTCGCAGAATGCCCCAGTACCGACGCCCCAGAACCTCGAGACCAACCAGCAATCGACACGCAGATCCCCTGTCACCTCATCCTCATCCGACGCCGCGACTCCTGCTCCCGCCTCATTTAACTCTGCGCCAGTGTCCTTAGGGAATTCACTACCACCCGAACCCCGGCCTGACAGCACACCCGAAGACGATGTCGACGATGCCGATGCTAGTGCCAGTGCCAATACCACCAATAGCACATTTGGCCTCGAGGACCTGTCCTCCCCCACGCCTGCGGCCGCCTCCCGTGCAGCGTCGAGAGCTGCCTCCACAGCTACCAATGTCACAGTCCAGAAGCTCCCCAGGGAGCCCGAGGATAATAATACTCGCGTCCAGGATAACTCCGACATAGAGGCTGCTGCTGGCAATTCATCTTTCTCAGCTGCCCCGACGCTCAATTTCAGCAGTTCTGACATAACTACTAATCAATCGGCTGCCAATGCCGAGCCTGCTGCCGGTAACTCCCTCAAGGTTGCTAAGCGCCCCAAGTATCTGCGCAGTAGGAATGCCAGCCAGCGCTCTTCCACTTCCTCCTTCCTCACCAGCGACGACGTCGATAGCGATGTTACCGTTGGTCTAAGTGCCGATTATGCTCTTCACTCAGGAGGCGCTGCCCCTGCCTTTGGCCTGATGCGTAGCGCTAGCAACGACCTCTCTCGTTCCCTTAGCATGGGAAGCATAGCATCCGGCTTTGACGATAGTCTTGATCCCATGCGACCCGGCCCCCTCGAGCCCCTCGAAGAAGTCGAGAGTCCTGTACACGAGCATCTCGCCGACACTCTAGCTACACCCAGGGCCAATAGAGCCCCCCTCAACCCGCCCACTGACACTATCATAGCACGACATGTGCGCAGTGTGGAAGTACCCGAATCACTTGCTAAAGAATACCAGACGAAAGGTGGCCTGTCAACGCCGCTACAATCTTACCGCAAACTCTCCGACTACACGCCAGCGCCAAGCACCGTTGCGCGGAGTGGGAGGAACATGACACTGAAGGAACAATCGAGTACGATCGAGCGGCTATCTAAAGAAAATTTCGATCTCAAGCTCAAAGTCATGTTCCTGTCTGATCGGTTAGACAAACTCTCCGAAGAGGGTATTAAGGAGATGATCTCGGAGAATGTCGAGTTGAGGACCTCATTAGCTGTCATCCAGAGAGATAATAAAGTGCTAAGGCGTCGTGTCAAGGAATTCGAAAAGCGACGCTACGATGACGAAGGCCGCCCTAGTACTGCGCGAAGCGGCATTTCGTCCGAGGGAAGAACAACCCCTACCTTTGACTCCAATGCGCAGGCTAACGAGGAGGAGATTATTCTCCTCCGCGAACAGATTGAAGAATATGTTCGTGAGATCGAACGGCTCAGGTCAGATAACATGAGCAGTGAGCTGGAGAAGAGGAAGCTAGTAGAGACCGTCAAGACTATGGGAGATAGAGTGACCGACCGTGTAGGGGAGACTCTGGGAAGACAAGAAGAAGCAGAGGTCTGGAAAGACCTTTTGGAACAAGAGACAGCACGCCGCGAACAAGCTGATGAGGAAAACCGGAAGCTACGCGATGAAAATTTCTCACTTAAACAGGAGCTGAATGGATCGGTACCCGGGGGCGGGGGTCTGCATCACACAACTAATATTTATAACATCACGAGGAAGCCAAGGCAAACTTCGCCATCGCGGTCGCGTCCAGTCTCCGGCTTATCAGGAGAGGCTGATCAAACGAACTCTCTAAGCCAGTCTTCGACGCTGGTGGAAGAACTCCGTCGGGAGAGCGAGAAGCTGCGGCATGAAAATGCCGAGCTACGTAGGGAAGTGGGCGCGCAGACTTCGATGCTCACCTCTCGAAATCGCGAGAAGGAAAGGCTGTACCAGGAGATTGAGGACCTCAAACTGGCCCAGCGACGTGGTGGGCCGGCACCTTCGACCCTTGATAGTCTTCTGGATCGATCGGCATCGCGGGTCGGTGCCCATGATCGCCCCATATCGAGAGGCAGCGGGCGATCTCGGTTGACCATAGCTGCGGAGGAACCAGATCGAGAGGAACTGGAAAACAAGATAGCGGAACAGCGCGACAAGATGAACGAGCTAAAGTTTAAGAACCAAGAACTACAGCGAGAGCTCGAGACCTGCGTAGCAAACTTGGAAGAAGCGATGGAGGGCAGAAGGCAGGCGGAGGAGGATACTGCCGCTCTCCAGGAAGAGCTAGAAAATACCATGAACGATCTCATCGCCATTCAAGCTGAACGGGATGAAGCCTTGCAAGACCAGGCCGCCTGGGAGAACAAATTCGTCGACCTTCAAGAAGAAGCTCAAGGACTTGTGAACGAACTAGAGGCCGAAGCCGACCAAAAGACTGATGAAATTCAGCGGCTGCAACTAGATCTTCAGGATCGCTCAGACAATTTTGAAGCCCTTCAAGAGGAAATGCGCAGCATGACAGACTCACTCATAAGGCTCGAGGACGAACAGGCAAAGACACAGAAGAGGATTGAACAACTCGAGCAAGAACTAGCAGACTCCGGGAAAGAACTCGAAGATCTGGAGACTCAACTCTTGGAATCCAATGAAAAGGCCCAACGACTAGGTGTACAACAAGAGTCCAGCCAAAGTGAAATAGCCTTCCTACGAGAGGAGCAGGAGGGAGACAAGATCCGGATCGGTGACCTCGAAGCCGCGCTGGCTAATGCTCAGCAGAGTATTACGGAGGAGCGTGCCCGTTCTCAGGAGCTTGATCAGCGACTTACCAACGAACGCAAACAGCGCGAGTTGATTGCTAGCCGCGAGAAGGAGGAGGTGCAGCAGATCGTTAACGATCTAAATCGCGAAGCGTCTTCGGCTAAAGAGGAGGCTAGGGTCCTTCGGAAGAGCCTTGGAAACAGGGAAGTGGAGGCGACACAGTGGAAAGAGAGACTCATGGAACTCGAGAATAATTTGCGTGAAGCTCTAGGCGATTTGAATGGAACTCGGTCAAGTCTATTACAGGTAAGGCCCCCAGTCAACTTTATGCACAGATTCAAATCTAATCCTCACCTAGTCTATTGCAACGCTTCAACGCGAGCTCGAAACCACTGTTCGTGAACTTGATACCACCAAGAGCTCTCTCCTAGAAAAGGACCGCATTATCAAGCAACGCGATAGCCTTCTTGAATCCCACGCTCTTGAATCTCGGAAACTCGGAGATCTGCTTGACAAAGAACGTCAAGCCCGTCGTAACACAGAGAACCAGTTCGAGACATTCCAACGTACTCACCAGCACGTGTCACGGACGGTCACTAGTCAAGATTCCCGCATCGTAGAGCTCGAGACTAGCCGCGCCACAGACAAGAGGAAGATTGCCCAGTTAGAAGCCGCGTTTAAGGAACAGCTGGCCGAACGTAACAACCTACTACTAGTGCTGTGGACGCGTCTTTCTACGTTATGTGGTTCCGACTGGGCACATGACAACAGCCTGATTAATGGTCGGGCCTTACCGTCTCTCGAGTCTATATCAACGATGCTTCCGGGATTTAGCAAAAATCTACTAGCAGCCATCAAAATGATTGAGTCTCTATTGAGTGGTTTCCAATCCCGCATCAAATCTATTGAGCGTGACCTTTGGAAAGAGTATCAGACGCTCGAGAATAACTTGGAAGCTCGCACAAAGAAACTAGAGAGACTTGAGGGTCTCGTGCGATCTGGCATCGCTTCTGGCAATCTTGATGCACAAACAAGGCTCTCACAGTTAGAAACGGCGTACCGGGCCCTCAAAATTGAACACGCGACGCTCCAGCGCGCCCGCGATGCTCGTAATCGAAGCGTCGGCTATACTGAGCGCACCCCGCTCATGAAAAAACCGAGTAGCCAAGCCTCAGGCGAAGAGCTGATCGAGGGAGGAAGTCCTTCACCCTTGGTCCCCACAGGCCCGCATGGCAGAGAATCGAAGCTGCCTCGCAGCAAGACCACGCATCTCGAGACGACAAGCAGCAAGAGCACAACGAGTAGCATGACACGGAGTTCCTCTAATACAGGTACAGCCGATCTAGGACGCATCAACTCCTCGCACGGCGATAACAGCTCCATGCGGGGGATTGACCACAACCAGTGGCTGCTCAGACTACGCGAGATGGAATACAAGCTCAAAGAGGAACGAGAGGCTCGCGCAATGGATCGAGCAGCAGCACGTCAGAGAATCCTGGACAGCGAGCGGCAGAACAATGAACTTGCTGCCGAGCTGGTGCGCGCTAGGAGGAAGGCTGAATAGAAGAGGCCCTAGTCGGGAGCGCAACGCCTCAAGGACGCTCGGGAGCGGGTGAGACGATGAATGAATATTCCAATCAGTATCATACACGGGATGGCATGGGCCGCAGTTTTGTACCAATACCGAGACGCGACGGCCACTAGAGACGGACGGACGGTGTAACGGCGCAATGTAATGGGCATACATACATAGTCGTGCGTGTATTTGTATTAAGGCCATAAGGGCAGCGAGGCGTCTAGAGGGCATTCATCCATCCATCATTCAATCAATTGAAACGAGAGAAAAAGTAAACACAAAACGGCATTGGCACGCGGCGGCGTACTGAGAGGCGTGGTTTTCTTGGTGTTTATCTACATACCTACACATATACCAAACTCTCTACACGGCGCATATCTATTTACTTGTTAGAGGATCGGAGAGGAATTAATGAGTGTGTGGGTGGGTAAGAGGGAATGACGCCCGGCGTGTTTGACGAGGCAGGCTAGGCAGGGCATGGATCATTGATATACTTATTGATAACTTGATAACCTCGTATTATGTTATTATTTTTGGGATTCAAAGACTCTGCGCTGCCTGATTGCGAATTGTGCTGTTTTGCGTGTGTTGACAACTGACTGGGTTTACCTCAATGTGCGCGCCGTCGAGCCTTGAGTGAGGAATTGGCGATCACGCGCGGTCTTGGTAATGGGCGCCTTAGTTTCACAACTTACGGAACAGCTCACACACGACCAGTTAAGCAACCCAGCTACGTGTTATAGAGCAGAGATCATCTCTTGATCCCCAGTTCACCACAGATGAGACGTGTTAGAAGCGATCCTCATCCAGCGCAATATAGCTGAAATTAGCAAGCCGATCATTCAGTCCCAGGTCCTAATCTAGGTCTCAAATCCTATCCAGCCCACAGCCACCAGCCTCACGTTTCAATCTCAGCTCAAAGAGGCCGCGGGTGTCCAGGTGCCAAGGACTAACTATTTCGCAAGAAAAGGCAGTGCAGCACTCCAATGATCACGTCACAGGATTCCTACGCCAGGTAGCCGTTCGGCCCCCAACTTTTTCGGTGAGCTGTATCTAAATACTTAGTCTACCCGGGTATTAGCGTATTAGTGCGAGAACTAAAGACAATGGTCGGGCTTTCTGGCCGTGAGGGGGCCCTCCATTTCTCTTATATTTGGGGCCTGGAGTGCCTTGCCGTCCCGAATCTGCCTCGCCTGAATGTCACAGGAGCCAGCCATGTTTACTAAATAGGGTCGTTCCGGTTCCCTTTCGTTTTACCTTTTGGGTCTTCTGCGTGTGGGCTTTTCTTGGGGCGCACACTTTCATAGATACAGGGTGTACCTTTTGCACGTTAGGTAGACTAGTGGTTCCTCAGTCTGCCAGTCAATTGGGCAATTGGGGGAAATGGCTTTTTACATATATATGGCACGGGTGGATGAAGATGATGAGAGCAAGCAAGCAAGCAAGCAGGCTCTCCTATTCCGAAGGAGGAACCTCCGCAAGCCAGAGATAGTTTGATCGTCTACCAATTACCATTGCCTATCGGAAATTTGATATTGATTGTTACTTTTTGCTCTTTGCTTTGCCAACACATTGCGCATTGGTAGTACGCGTTGCGAGCGATCCCCGCTGAAACATGGCCGCAGCTTGCAATAGTCCGGTTGCCGCTAGGAAGAGCGAGCGCCGCTTCCCTCCTCGTATGCTTCGCGTTCCTGGCTTACCAACTAGGTATGTACCTATCCGTCTATCTAGTCCTGTGGATCTTCCTGCTTCATCGAGTCGTCAGAGTGATACGTTTGTTTGATTGCGCCACTGTGGTCTGTTGTGTTGCGTTGCGTTATGTTATGTTGTGTTCTCTGTTTTGCTGATGTTACTCGGTGTACAGAGAGAAGATAAAGAAGACAATACGCCGGTACTCGCCGCATAGGAAAATCAGAGAGAGAAAGGACACCGGCGTGGCAGAGAAGCCGAAGCAATCACATATAGACCGAGTTAAGGTAGCAAGGGATGAATTGTCGCCTCGAGCTACGATCGTCCCCGATAGCAATCCCTTGCCGACACTAGCGGAACTCGACGTTCAGGAGAAATCACCAGATATGGACCGTCGAACGCCATCTAGGACACAGAGTAGGACGTTCCCGCAGTCGAATAATGAGAAGGAGAATAATAGGAATCTGCCAAATTTGTCGAGCATCGATGCTAGGCTTTCAAGCAGGGAAATACAAGACACCGAAGACGAGCATACCGGCCGTTATGCCGGGATAAGACCAAGACGGCTCCAGCCTGTGCCGGAAGATTTCCAAGAGGCGGACAACCGTGAGAAAAAGAGGCTACATGAGAGGTTCATGGTTGGCACACAACCAAAAGAGCCCCAAGCCGATAATTACGACAGGAAAAAACTACATCAGAGACGCAAGTTTGACACACAACTCAAAGAGCTTCAAGCGGCCATGCGCAAGGAGCAAGGCGGGAAGCAGACTGCCCTGCAAGAGAGGCGGTTCGCGGAGATCTGGGAGTCGAAACTCCTGCCCACTATAGAGGAGGTGCTCGATGATCACGTCGAGGGAGAGTACACCGTCAACGTCGCACGCAGCTCCGAGCCTGGGAAACGGATTATTGTGATTATGACCAGAGTCCTACTGACAGGCAATGTCGAACGCCAGATTAAGGCGGCGAAGTCGGAGATCCTCCCCGGTGACCTCGACTCGACTACGACCGTCATGTTTCGCCAGGGCAAAGTCGAAGTCTTGACGAACCCCGAGGCCTCGCTGAGTAGAGTGTCCTCGATCAGCAGCGAAGATTCATGCATAAGTCCGCGCAATACAGACTGGTATGAAAATCCAGCGATAGGGGACTCCGTGGGCTGGAACGGCGAGTCGGCGTCTCTGGGGCCGTTGCTCCAGATCAACAAGACATTCTACAGGCTCGTGTGCTGGCATCTGTTCGACGACCGTGGCGAGAACCGATATTGCGTTGGCGCTGAACCTCCACGGGGCTTGTCAACAGTCCACCCATCGATGACTGATTCCGGGAACCGCCTCGGGACCCGCATAGGGGACGTCGTCGCGTATTCCGGACTCATGTACGAGACCTTACGGCGCTCTGTATGCATGAGCCAAGACCCCGCCGCGTACGTCGTGACGGACTGGGCTCTAGTCGAGTCCCCCGAGGCGATCCAGCGTCGGGTGAACACCGTCCGTCGGCCCACACTCGAAGGCGACGACAACGTCGAGATCGAGATCACTACGTCCAAAGACCCTGATTCCTTCCGCCAGGCGTGCCAGGACTCCCAAACGCCCGCTCTCGTGTACTCGGTGGGTCGGACGAGTGGGTACACAATGGGCCAGCTGGGTATAACATACGGCCGTCACAAGCTGCCCGACGGGAGCAAAACTAAGAACTACATCGTGGACAACGCGACGCCGCATAGCGAGACGGCGGTTAGAGAGTGGATCCGCGCGGGCATGGGTTTGCCGGGCGACTCGGGCGCCGGCGTCTTCGGGTTCTGGGACAACGAGCTGTTGGGCCAGATATGGGCGCGCAATGCCTACGAGAAGAAGAACACTGAGCCCCGTATCGTCTTCTTCACCGCCATGGACGACATCTACGCCGACATCGCCGAGAGGATGCCTGCGGCCGCGACCAGTCCCGTGCAGCTCCCCACGCGGCAGTCGATCAAAGACAGCGTTAGCGTCAGCTTGGAGCAAGAACCCCAACCTAATGCTATGTTTAAGATAGACGAGAGATATCTCCTAGATCCTATCAGCGAGGTGCTAGATGATGCAGATCTCGAGGATGATGGTTTTGACCAGGATCAGGATCAGGATCAGAAAATGCCAAGACATCGGTCGGCTGCGACCTCGACGTCGCGGCGCTTGGGGGCCGTCGTGACACTTAGTAAGAGGCAGAGTCTGTTCGAGCCCCCCGGCTGCCAACCCTTCCAGAAATGGGCTAAGGTCATCATACACGCGGCTACATTCTGAGTAATCAACATGTATTAGTATAATCTTTCGGCATAATGGTTTGTTTTCTTAGGCTGTGGTCAAGCTGTTTGGATTGGAGCAACATGGTCGGATAAGGGTGTTGGCGGCACCATTCATTAATTTTGAGATAACCCCTTGTTTTGAATCTATCTGTAAGCATGCCATACGCGTAAGTCGGACGTCACTTCAAGGTCTGCAATTCTTCTCGAGATCTAGATATTTAGATCTCGAGCAATTCTTATCGCAATTATTAGGTAATTGCGAGCTGGCTGAGACAAGGCAACCAGTATCTTCGGTGTCCAAGACGGGCAGCTCGTTAGCAAAGAAGGCGTACTTAAAAATGGCAGTAAGGCGACAAGTTGGTTGCGAACCACATCCACTCCTGTGCCGCATTTGGGGGCCAAGATGCTGCCTTGAGTGGAGGCCTCTACCGTCTTGCCGGGGTGTTGTAGCTGGGATGTAAGACTCAGGCTGAGGGGTTGTTCTGGCCCCATTCTAGATAGCTCTTCTATTCGGGAGAGAATGAAACGTGCAAATCCAAATCAAGTTCAACGTCAAAATCGTCCATTTCATTGGTGTTATTTGTCGTGTCGGCCGAGCGATCATCTGAGGCCGGCAACATAAGCTACTGTAAATCATGGCCGCCCGCCGCTGGAATCCAGACTTTGTCCCCGAGCCACGGGCGCCGAGAGAGAGGGTTCGCTTCACACGAGCCACTAGCTCTCGTCATTTGCCTAGCGTGTGTAGCCCGGAGCCGGTGGTCTTCAACAACTCGACCCCATTCGACGATCCCGTCTATCCTGCACTGGCCCGCCGGGATTCCCTATGGTCGAATGCTAGTGTCGGGCCGCTAGCTCTTGGGGTGGGCGTCGCCTTTGGCAGCGCCGATAAGTTCGCCGGGATTGACGTCGCGGACCTTTCATATCCGACGGGCTCGGCTTATATGCCTAGCACCGCGAGCTCTGTGACTGGTCTATCGACAATCTCTCGAACTCCATCGGTAGGCTCCGTATGTTCGCCTGTCCTAACAGACTCCACGCTCGAATCATATCGTTGCTCTCGGACCTCGCGTGGCCCAAGCCCTCTAAGTAATTCAACCGGGCCATCGTCCAACGTGCCAGACGTCACCGGATGTCCAAGCTCTAGCTACGATGTTACTCATGCAAAGAAGAATGATCTCGTCGGACAGCAGAAACCAGACAAGTTGCACGTGTGTCTATGGGGTAGCAGTGTAGTGTGTGAAGGCGGTGACTTTGCTACTCGAGAGGAACTCAACCGACACGTTAAGATGGAACATCTACTGGAGTGTCCTGTCCCAGGTTGCACAGAAACAGTATTCGCAACCCGCGATCTTCTGCGATGCCACATGGAATGGGATCATATCAGCAACGATATGACAAATGCCAATACGCGTCGCACCACTAATTTACTAGGAGCCAATCGTTCTCAATCACATGATGTGCCCAATAATTCTCTGACGGAGAAGGCAGCGGCGAGTAGAATGGGCGCTACTGAAGACAGGAAACTCAAAATGGAGATGTCAATTGGAATTTCCAAAAGAAGATGCCGGGAACAGTTAAGGACGGTGCTTGAGAAAAGACTACGGCGGGCTAATGGTAAGCCGTAGCGGACCGGCCCGGTGAGACGAGCTAACGACGGACAGGACAATCGAAAAGTGCTGAGAGCCCAGGTATGTTGAGATGCCGCTCACCGAAGCTGATGGAAACCGCCAGTTTCCCGATCGCCTGGGAACATAGTGTCCTCCCATTTCTGATCGAGTTCATGCCAAAATGGTGCGGGCCTGGCCATGTTATCAGTGTCATCCGTGGCAGGAAACCCAACACCCGACGAATTTGTATCATGACCCGTCGTACTCTTACCATGGCTCGAAAAATGGTCATTGCAGGCCACGTACGCGATCTTCTCCCCGAGGCGCATCGAAGCGCAGTCACTTTCTTGTTCTCTACCGGTAAGGTGGATCGTCTTGTCTGGTCGCGGGGACTCAGCAAAGAAATGCCGGATGAAGTATGCGCGCCGCGGAATCCTTTTGCATATATCAGTCCCTGTATGGGCGATAGTATCGGTGCGTCCCTCGACGACGGGGAAGAGGCAACAGCGACATTAGGCCCCTGCGTGATAGCCGAAGGGGGGAGTTACTGGCTCGCCTGCTTTCATCCATTCATAGGCGCGAGCCAACGGACATCCCCAGCGCTCATAGAGCATCCCTCGCCGCAAGACCGCGCCCAATGTGTGCAAAAACAGCACGATGTCCTAGACAACGTAAATCACCACATTGGGAACTTGACGGCAACCTCAGGCTTCGATTTAAAGACGACTCGAATCACGCACGATCCGTATTGGGAGGATTCGGACAAAGAGCAGCCTCTAATCGTTACTGATTGGATCCTTATTTCCTCCAGTACGCGGCAGGCAAACATGCTCCGTAAATCCGCTAGTGTATCGCAGCGTCGGGAGACGCCAGTGGTTTCTAGCAGCTCAATAACACCAGGCGCAAATGTCATGTCAACGGGGCGAACTTCGGGGTTCGCAAGGGGGCAGGTCTGTGAGATTCCGGCATACGTTGACGGCGCCGATAACGGCACCGGGAAAGCCACTCGGGAATGGTTCATTGAGGAGCCATTTCCATACGACAATGAGAACGAATGGATAAGGGGCGGCATTGGTGTCGAAGGTGATAGTGGTGCTGCCATTGTCGATAGTGACACAAATGCCCTCGTAGGACAACTCTGGGGGAGAAACAAATATTGGGGGCCTGGGCCCAGGATGACATTCTTTACACCAATTTCCGATATTTTCGATGACATCCAGGAGAAGTGCGGGATTTCGGCTCGACCTCAGCTCCCCCAATACCGGGATGACGCAGATCGATGGCCCGTCTATCCAATTTGTAGACAATGCTTTGACCTACGAGAATATATGGACAGCAGACGGTCATCGGGGGGATCGTTAATGTCAATGATTGGTGCCACTGATCCCCGAAGCGAGCACGACAATGATGTTACCTCGGTATCAGAGTTAGCGACTCCAAAAGACCAGTCTTATCTATTTCGTCACATTGGTCCGGAAGAGACGGCTTCATCGTTTGGTGGTGGCGGTGTCATTTCCCCAGCGCCAATACATGCATTCTACACCCTTTCTCAGGGGCAATCGCCTGGAGTATCAGAGCTGCGCAGTCCATACCCACCAACCCTGGACGACGACGACCTTTCGTACGATCTGAGCTGCACACAAACAAGCCAGGTTGCGCTCGGCAAGCGGCCAGCTGTTCTCCCACCGCAGGGACAGATCACCACGCAACACGTATACAAGAGGAGGAAGACTACAGACGCCAACTATCATTAGACATACCATGTTGCATTCCTCTTGAGGGGGTGGCTCTATAGTCGTACTGTATGCTCATTTGCTTACATACCATCAGCCTGGGAGACCCCCTCGGCCCATCTTTCTAGCGCGTTGATCACGGCGATTATGATTTGCTTTGGAACCCTTGTTCGCTTCCTTGCGTCTTCTGGCGTTTTCGGTTTCTTTGTCGCCGGCGGGACCCGCCACATTTCCCCCACGGCCGCCGCCTCTCCCTCGTCCTCTACCTCCACCTCTACCTCGACCACGATCATACGACCCCCGAGAGCTCGGTTCTCCGGGGCCGCCATCCGAGTCTTCGGGGTGCGAGCGGGACGGGGGAGCACGCCAAGCGGTCGAGGCCAAGGCTGTTTGGCTTCCACTGAAAGCGCTGTATTTGGTTTCTAGTTGCTTCATTTGGTGAGGTGTCCGGGTAAGCATGACGGCCCAGCCTTCAATGGTCTCGTCAGTCATGCCTGTTGCTTGTTTCAGCTTAGTTCTTGCATCACTTCTTCTTGTCGCCGCATCCCTATCGAATGATTTAGGATCGGCTTGATACGCTCGGAAGAGGGCTTCTTCATTGGCATCCTTTCGCTTCTGTTCGTCGGCGTCCTCTGGATGACCATCATTCACGACAAACCCGGCGTCAACAGCGTCATACGTATCATCCCTTTCATCATCGTCGGCATCGAAAGCCGAAAGTGCCGAGAGAATGGCAGCCTTGTTAGGGGCAGAAGAACGATCATTAAGGACGTCATCTGCAGTTCGCCCAGGGTTGCGTTTGCCGAAGTGAAGCTTAGAGACATCGACGGTCATTTGATCCAACTCATCATCAAGAATAGTATGACGTGTTGCGAGCTGTGGGGGAGTTGACCGAGGTGCGATATCATGACTCTTCCTCCGTGTACGCTCGGGTGATCTATAGTCTCATTAGCAAAGGTAGTTAAGGATACAAGTTGGCAGACTAACAGCTCCTTAGTCCGGTCAGCCCCAGCTAAATGAGGAGGCAACGAGTCTTCAAGTAAATGTGCTATGACTTGCTCCGTGTTATCGCCATACTCATCGAGTAATTGTGAAACAAATGCAGATCCTAAGTCAGGGAATAGATCCTGTATTTGAGAGATTTGGCTCATTCGGTGAACCCGCATTTCTCCTGGAATATCAGCAGGGTCTTCCATCATAATCCCTTTGCCTTTATCAATCTTCCGCTTAATTAGGCGTCTTGGTCGCGCACTGGCGCCAGGTTTGCGATATGCCTCCAGACCGGCGATGACAGTTTTGGTACGGCTGATTGCCGTACCGGAAAGTTCAAGGCGATTTTGAATCTGTTTCAGAATTGGGGTTGCTGTCACTAGTTCAGCAACCATAGAGTCATTAGCGTTGAGCGGACCGGACTTGTGAGCGTCGGCTGCGGCCTTCAGAGAATAGAGCTGGTCTGTGAGCATGGAGTACTTCGGAGAGTCTCCCTCTGTGAGACCAATGAGACAAAGATATGCTGTAGTAATGATGGCTTTCCTTAAAGGGGGATTCATAATTTTGAAGCAGCTGACAAGCCCATCGAGAAAGTCACTGCCCGCTAGAAAGAAGGCTGCTACATGTGGCGATGTATGCACAAGATGATTCAGTCTTTTTAAACGCACTTCAATGGATGATAAGTCTCCCTTGATACCGGAATCAAGAGATTGTATCAGCGACTTCTTCAGGCCTTGTAATGAGACTTCGGCTTCTGGTCTTAGGAATGCTGCTTGAATAGGGGGTCCTGCGTTCTTCTTTCCGTAGGCACGACTAAGATCGGAAAGGAACTCCCAGGTGAGTAATTGAGGCGGAGGAGACGATAGGTGCAGTAGTCTCGAGCATAAGAGGAAGTTCTGCCGTAGGAGCAGAGCGGATATACGAGACGTCCCGAGAATTGCGGTGCTAGAAGCTGCGATTTCACGGACGAAGCAGCTCTGAAAAGCCGTGATAGACTCGTCCTGTTTTATGTGGCGCAACAGGTCATCTTCAGGTAGAGACAGATATGCTTCGGCCAATGCGAGCCATGTTGAGAGACAGCCTTCCCACTCGACGGGGACGATGTGGTCTCTCCATGGGGCCTCAGGAAAGGGCGCAAACGGAGGTAAAGTTGGCGACATGATCCGTAAGTTATTGGCAGCACTGCTGGTTGACGGCACTAGAAAATGGTTGATAAAAGAGACTGTTAATTGTCTTGAACTGCCCTTTCCACGACCAGTCAGTCGTTTGAATCTATCAGGCTATCATTTTATTCCGATACAAATGAGAGGCTGAGTGAGATGTAACTCATAATGAGCCATAACTGTTGAGAAGGGCATATCCACTATCAAGTGCTCGCCGGATGACTCTGTAACTTACTGAACTTTGTACTGTGTTGGCAAGCACACTTACATGGGATGATTGGCGGAAAGACAGATCCATACTAATAGTGGGTATTTAAGTCGGATAAGGCATAGCGTTCCAAGTCCCAATGCCGCGTCAGAGAGCCACTTCAGCTCACCAACCCTTATCTTATCAGCCAATCCACAGACACGGAAATTCAAGCAAGCTGCTAAACGACAGCCCCACCAAAAGCCGTTAATTTTCTAGATCTTCCTCCGGAGCTGCTCTTCATATCTTCGTTTTCGACCGACCCATCAGCCTTCATCACGTTACCGAAACGCAATACGTTCGAGGTGAGCATACTAGTCGCATACATAGACATAGCTCCCGCAGCCTGCTAACTCTAAACCTCAATTACAGTCGTGAAGGCATCGCCAATCCCTACCAGCAACTCATCCTACCCATCTTCCCTCGACTCTCGCACCAGACAGCCAACATGTCTTACAACCAGAAGGACAAGGACTTCGGGTAAGGCGAAAAAGCCATTTCGCCGTATACACGTCCCTTAGGCTAACGTGATGTCTTCGTAAAGCGAGGCGCCCAAGATCCACAAGATCCGCATCACCCTGACCTCTCGCAAGGGTACGCGACCTCCCGCTTCTCGATATAATCCAGCGCAATACCATACTAACTAGCATATATTACAGTCCAGTCTCTTGAGAAGGTTTCCCAGGAGCTGATCGACCGCGCCAAGAGCAAGGACTTGCGCGTCAAGGGCCGTGAGTGCTACCATCAGAACGAACCCTCCTCGACAGGACAGCGCAATGCTAACACGATCTCCCCACAGCCGTCCGCCTCCCCACCAAGGTCCTCAAGGTCACCACCCGTAAGACTCCTTGCGGTGAAGGTTCAAAGACCTGGGATTGCTACGAGATGGTTAGTCCGCCCCGGACGACTCCGAGTCGACTTTGCGAATGGACACTAACTCTATACCCCAGAGAATCCACAAGCGTCTCATTGATTTGGCCGCCCCTACCGAGATCGTCAAGCAGATCATCGTCAACATCGAGGCCGGTGTCGAGGTCGAGGTTACCATCGCCGCTTAAGTGTGCGCTATGGAATCATGGAGATGCGGTGGTGAGGAGGCTACATTATTCTAGCAGTAGTGACTCCTCAATACAAACAAAAACCAAAGTCAAATCACTAGAGCTGTCCATCATTAAAAAAATAAACTTTGCTACGTAGATCCTCGTGAATTCCTCTAGGGTATCTAATGCCAAGAATAAAATAAAAATATCATATGCCCCGCTGCTTTGGTCTCATAAGCCGACAACACCGTCAGCACCAAAAACTGCCTGCGTTATACTAGTACAACTCGTACACGTCCCCGTCATCATAAGCCATCAGAACATCCAAATACAATCTTCCCTCATGGGCGGCACCTCGGGTATGTCGCCCTGGAATCGTCCCGTGGTCGCCATCTGGAAGTATGCCTCCTTGATCTTATCAGTATACCTGGAAGCTTCCGGCTCTGTATCTTTGTTATAAGAGGGTGGCCCATTTGGGAACAGGATCTTGCACCAGGAACCGTCCGGTTTGCGGAACCCAGGTATCTGCTGGTCCAAGGTTGGGTTCTCGGGCGCTTGGTCTTGGTATCGATCGCCGACCTTCCACTTATAGACGACCGGCCGGCCCCTGAAGGCTGTGATCTGGCCGTTAGCGGCCTTGCTGATATAGCTCTCCGGAGGCGGGTGCTGCTTTGCGCTTCCCGGCGCGTAAGGGCCTGGTTTGACCCCCGCGTTCTGTGGCGCCTGGTTTAGTACGTTCTGGAGGGGATGGGCTGGCTTCTGCGGCGCGCCGAATGGGCTAGAGGTCGCAGCTGGAAAGCCAGTGCCTGGGTTCACCGTGGGCGGCTGTATTTGAGGGCCGAAACCGGCGCTCGTGCTCGGTGGCTGGCCGAAAGGGTTGTTGGGGGCGGGTCCTGGGGTCGAGGCGTCCATGGACACATCCTTTGACGCCGCGGGCTGGGCAAAGGGGTTCGACGCTGCAGGCTGTCCGAAAGGCGAAGCGCTCGAGTTTGCGCCTCCGGAAACTAGCGCGAATGGACTAGCTCCTGACGCAGGTGCACTCGGCTGGCTGAACGGATTTGCCGGCGCCGCGGCCGGGGCGCCGAAAGGATTTGCTGTTTGGCCCATAGTAGAAGGCTGGCCGAAGGTAGGTTGGCCAACATTGCTGAATGGTGAAGGTGCAGCGGCTGACGGTGCGGAGAATGGATTTGGTCTCTGGCCCATGGCTGAAGGCTGTCCGAAAGCGGGAGCTGATGCGCCCATTTGCGACGGCTGCCCGAAAGCCGGTGCAGCCGCGCCCATCTGTGAAGGTTGCCCGAAAGCTGGGGCAGCAGCACCCATCTGTGAAGGCTGGCCAAACTGCGGAGCCGCAGGGGGCCCAAAGGGGTTGGGTTTCTGGCCGAGTGTAGAGGGTTGACCGAAGGTAGGTCCTCCGCCGCCCCCTCCGCCACTACTAAACGGGTTGGGTTGCGTGTTCGTCGAGAACGGGTTCTGATTGACATTGGTATTCGTGGTAGCATCTCCAAAATTAGTCTTTGAAAATACGCCGGTCGTGCCGCCTGGTAACGTATTCTGCCTGCAGATATCTATGCGGTTGGGCTGGTTGTTCTCAGCAGCGAGAATGAAGTCGATAGCGCCGTCAAGGTTACCTAGAATAGCCCGAATCTGCTGCTCAGCCTGGTTGTAGAGGCCCGTGACCTCTGAAATCTAGCGTCGAGTTATATGTCAGCAACCTGCCGAGAGGAGAAGTAGAGGTGACAAGTGAGCAAGACAGTATGAGAGAAGTACAAAAGGGACAAGAGCTTACCGCCTGTTGCTGATTCGCAGATCCTCTGATATATACCATGACCTCTTCGAGACTCTGTTCGCGCGGGTGTCCGCCGAACATCTGTTCGGGGGCATCCTTTCCAGGGCCGTAGCATGACAATATCCATGACGGGCGCTCCTCTGCGAGATCAATCTTGAGCATCTCTTTGGAGAGCTTGTAAGGGTTCGTGCCATCCTGTGGCTTCGCGAAGGAATTGGCGTTCGTGGGGGTTCCGGGATGTTCAAAGCGGCAGTTGGCTATTATGGCATCATCAGTTGGAACGTCGGGTAGTTTCCGAGTGGCATAGAGACTGTTCAAAGGTAAACCTACCTCCATTGCGACAAAAGCCCTGCGAGAAAAACCTGCAGAGAGGCGCCATCTGCGCAACAAGCCAGGACAATCAGTCGGTGCGAGGATGATAACAAGGAAAGACCGAGACAGAGAGAAAGCCCCTAAGATAGTTGCCGGCACCTTGCAGAACCAGAATGAGAATCGGAATCAGACTTGGGAGCACATTGTCCTGCAGTAGCTCTACACCTCAAATGATGAGCTTCGGTCAATTAGGAAAAGACATGGCTGGAACGCGCTAGGCACGGTCCTGCAAGGGCAGTACATGGGTAGCTCCCCTAGGGCCTAGGCCGACGATCCGTCCACTTAAACCGACCGATTTGACCAAGCGTGGGACTTAACGTAGTCTATTCCTTTATGATCATACTTTTCTTAACTATATATTATGCAAGTATCATATCAGACTCTTGTAACAGTTCTACTTTTTCAACATGGAATACAGTATTTAATTATAAACAGAATTGTTTAAAAACGCATTGAAAGAGATATCATTCTGCTTTATATGTTTCATAATAACTATAGTACTTGCTACACAGTCCAGATTGGAAGCTTGAAAGTTAGCCCTTCCACAGCTAGGTGTTACCTTAGTAAACATCCTCATCGGTTACTCACCTCCAGGTTCTTGCTATTTCGTGATGTATATTATTATACAAACCCAGCGACTTTAGGGCGAAGCTGTGACTTTAAATTTACTTTCCTGTCTGATGTAATACGCTTTCCACTGCGAGTAAAATATCCTGCCAGTCGTACATCGTCGATGTGCTGTTTCCAGTCGTCGCTCACTTGTTAGCATCGTACATGCTGAAATACAACATCAGCACGCAATTACCTTCGCAAAAGCCAACAGAGCCGCAGCTATGGAAGATAGTTGACTATCCCCCCCCCCCAAGAATTACACTGAAGGATACCGCCGACCCGGTACCTAACCCGACCGGGGATCCGGGGCAGAACTGGGGGAGCCCACTTAGACCTGCCACCTCTCGCGGCTAGACCTCATCTCCTACCGCCTTTATCTTCAAGATTAATTATTTCGCTGCATGGTACCTACAGCATATAGTTACAATGTTGCAACATATTTGAATATGTCATAATAGCTACTTAAATTATATATATACGTTATATAAACTGTTCGGGTCAATCTAAGTTTATACCACCTGCGCCTATGTAGATTCGCCCCTACCATGTAACTACCTCTCAAAAATCGCCAAGTAGTAGGGAACGAGGTCTAGCCGGAAGAGGTGGAAAGTCTAGTTAGGCTCGTTACTTGGGTGTTGGCCGCTAGCGTACCTGTCGTGCCCCGACTTACATAGCCTTCGTTATATGCTCGTTTTCATGTCCTTCTTAACAACGATGTGACGTCGACGAATCGCGTACGATCGATGCTTTCATACTAGTAATTCCTAGTTGCCCATCAAGTGCTGTAGGTTGAGTGGCCGACTAAAATGGTTTGGCGCCTAATTTTAGACGCTGTGTCTTATATGATATGTGGCGAGGACTTATTGTGAACGCATTCGACATAAAACAGCGCTAATCCGTAAAGCCTTTGACCTGAAGTCTCTCCAGCATTGAATAATGCGACTGACAAACGTCCAATCAAACGTGAGCACAATGTCTCGTCCCCTGCGCATTGCCATCTCAGGAAGTGGTCTTGCCGGCGCCTCCTTGACGAATGCTCTCCTTCAGTATCTTCATCTCGACGTCCACATCTTTGAGTCCGCTCCCTCCTTCAAGGAAGCCGGCCTGGCCATAGGACTCACTCGAAATGCACAAGCCGCGCTTGATCTCATTGGCCCATCCGCCCCTCAGCTTCTGAAGCGCGCCGGAGCTGTTCCTATGCGAGGTGTGCGTTTTGTGATAGCTCAGCGAGAGGGACAAGGCGAAGTGATTGATGAGATCGACGATATCAAGGCAGGGAAACGTCTTACGAGTATTGTCCATCGCGCTGCGTACCTGCAGGAGCTACTAGCTGAAGTTTCAAACGAGCGCTTCCACGCTTCCAAAAAGCTCAGTTCGGTTGATCGAAACACAGATTCCATAACGCTTCACTTCACCGATGGGGATACCCACGAATGCGATATCCTTGTTGGGGCCGACGGTATCCATAGTACCGTCTGGAGGCTTATACTTGGCGAAGACAATCCCGCGGCGCGCCCTAGGAATACAGGCCTGTGGGCTATCATGAGCCTTCAGCCCTACGCGACAGCTCGAGCTAGTATCGGACAAGGGCTCTTGGACTCCGGAGATGCTCGCGAGTACTCATGGGTTGGAAATGGAAGCTATATTTTGCACAACGTACTCAGCGACGGCGAACTGGTACAGTTCACAATTGCTTCAAGTGACCCTGTAGCCGAGGCATCGGATCGCTGGCAACGAACGGTTAGCGCAGATGAAATAAAGAAACATTATGCAGATTGGCCAATGCATCTCAGGCTAGCCGTTGATGAGGTACTACAGAGGCCTACAAATCCTACATTGTATATTCATGCTAACGGATTAATAGTTACTCTGCCATGAACCCGAACGGACCGCATTCTACCTTTGGGAACATCCGCCGGCCCGCACCTATGTCTTCGGACCTCTTTGCATAATAGGTAATGCTGCGCATGCTACAACGCCTTAGCAAGGCTCCGGTGGCGGTATGTCCATCGAAGATAGCCTCATTCTTTCTACCTTGCTAGGGCGTACAAGAACGCCTATTCAAGCTCAGGCGGCACTAAGGGCTTATGACCAGGTTCGCCGCCATCGCACACAACGCATTATTGAATCAAGTTGGGGTACAGGGACCATGTTAATTAGTAAAAAACAGACTATAATTAAAATAAAAGAATAAGGAAACCTGCTGTCAAGGTAGGACTTCATCTGAGACATTAATATATCGGAACATCGTAATAAAGCTATACAGAAAATGCAGGATGAGTTAGCCGCCTCGGCTTAGCCCGGGGTCGTTTCTCCCTGCTTGTGGTGATGAGTATCACAAGTAAAAGAATTTTATTTTAGATTTTTCAACTTAAGACAATCGTGTTTAATTTGCAAACCATCCTATGCGCCGGAAACTATCCTTTATCTTATCATGATTTTCCTTAGTGCATAGCAGAATTCTCTGCATGTTCGCCCCTATCAACAATTAAGGTAAGCTATATGGAAGTCTATAGCGGAATTATTCGAGAGGCTCTTTTCTCCCTCGCGGCCTTTCGAGGGCTCACGGGGAAAACTCGGGCCGTCGAATTTTACCAGAACTAAGCTTCACATAATAGTTTAATGTTAATATGGGATACGCTGGTAAATATAACCTTTGATTTCTAATGGGCTATTGAGAGTGGAGATATTGCCAGGGAGAGTTAGAAATAGAGTATTGCTTCCCGAGACCGTCATTGACCCCGATAAGTGATCGCAAGATGGTAGGGCAAAAAGTGGTCGCGAAGGCAGCAACTGGGATTTGTGGCGATTCAATAACAGAGAATGCATTAAGGATACCTAAAGGTGCATGGGGCAACTGAAAATAAAGTTATGCGGGAAGCCAGAGGTGCCGTATACGCGTCATGGCGCTGAATTTCCCGTATTTCTAGGAGACCCTCGAGGCTAGGGTGTTATAGAAGCAACTGGCAAAAGGTCGGATTAAAAACCAGAAAGTTCACTCCATAGCAGCGAGATTGTTAGTTAGCATACCCAAAGCGGGACATAAAAGGTCGTCGACGCACCCGAATGACCAGGGCACATTTCACTAATAAAGTCTCGGTAAATTCATAGACATTAGTAAAATTCGAAGGATGGCCGACCCCCTCCTCAACGCGGAGGCTTCGTTAAATAACGATCTCGGAGTGAGCATGTTCCCTCGCTACGGTTTGATACGATATTAGCGTCACACTGCGTCCCTCAGTTCTTCTAACATCTTCAAAGAACCATCCGACAGACACATCGTCCCGTAGCACACCACGCTATGTTCGCATCGCGGAAGTAGTCCTCTATTTCATCACGGCCGAGATGACAGCAGTAGCTTTGTTTGACGCACATCGAGCGATCCCCGAACGATTTCCCGACGGCGCTCATAAATCTTCCATTTTGGCCGTGATAGACATAGTTTTGGGAAGCTTTTTCTGTTTATTACTAGTCTGTGGGTTCGGTACTCTGTTAGAACCCTACTCTCGACACGCTCGGGCTCTGCGGACTTGGAGAGAAGCCAGGAGATTCAAAAGGCGCTATACTTGGTGGATTACTCCGACGGAGTTCGGATATGGGTTACGATATGTATGGTGGGTGGTTCAATATATCACCTGGTATATCACTTCGTACATCTCTTGGTACACGCGCCAGTTGCTCAGAAGGTGACAAGGAGGGTAGAGTCTGGGTTGTGGGCCGCCTACCGGAGATGTTGTTGCCGAGCGGTCCGTTCAATATTGGCATGGTACGGTTTACTTCCTTCCCTGCCTAATCTTACAATCAATATATAGTACCCCAACTAGAAGCTGTAAAGAACATCAAATGTGACATAGTGTGTAATTTTAGCAATAGTACAGTAGGTTGTAGATATAGATCTTTCTAGAATGGACTATATAGGTACAAAATGAGCTTAGCCCCGCCTGTAATGCATAAATACATCACATCCTAAGATAGGTTAAAAAGTTTACTGAGTGGTAAGATATAACCCCTTTTTTCTTCAAGCGTCCCTACCAAGTAAAAGATCTCTCCGAGATCTCTGTGCACAGATGGCCGAGAGGTCTAAGGCGACAAGTTTAAGATTGTATTCTACCTTGTTGGGGAAACCCGCGCGAGTTCGAACCTCGCTCTGTGCAATTTTTTCGATCCTCGGATAACATTTTTAATAATCATCTTAGCTGTTAAGTAGAGTGCAGGTGGTGATAAGTTTGAGTATTATTAACAACAAGTACTAGCAGTGTGGCCTGGCGTACAAAATATTAGGAGAAGGTTGTAGCTTAAAAAGGCGCGAGTGGAGTATTGAATTTGGGTCTTCCAAAAAATACAGTTCTCTGATAGAATGTCACTGCCGTGACTAGATCATAAATGTAAAACAGCGCATTAACCCCCCCTCCTATTACGGCCTTCCTAATATCGTAATACGATTAAATGAAACGTTTCCGGTCACTAGACCTTGGCGTTGGTATTCTCATAGGTGAACGGCATAGCCATTACGTTTGTGCACAACACCTACAGAACCCCACCTGCGGTGCGGAGATGCCCGTGGGTAAATCTTTCGATACTGCAAGTAGGAGTATAGAAAAGTCGGCAGCACAACACGCGTGGAACGGATAGCTGCTTCCTCAAGCTTATCTTCCTCCTAACAGTACAACAAGAAAGCTAAAGAGCTAAAATAAGATTGAAGTAGGCACTGACGAAGCGGTGGGCCATAACAATATTGCAAGGGGTGCGGCTTGGTATAAGTCTCAAATCCGAGGCCGCCTCTTTGCGCCACGTGGAGGGTTCGTTGTTGGCGGTTCTATCGCAATTCTGCCTAATACTTTAAGAACTAGAATCGGCTTTAGAGTCTCATAGCAACAAATTCCCTCTTAAATCTACCTGCTAATGCTGTGGCAATAATAGGCCTGTGCCGGCCGACATGACGGTGAAGCAATCGGGCTACCTGACCAACTTGGACCATCTTGACCGGGTCCCGGAACCATACCTTCGTGGGAAATGCTCCTGGTGAAATACTCGGTCGGAGTCTGTACGCCACGGAAGCTCTTGTCGGGCAGCTCCCGTTGTTCTAGACTCGTCCGCCATGTTGTGCGACCACCACAGGGTTGGAAGTTGGTGCAACCGACTCAGTATTTAGTGCTACTGTTAGGTTCTGGCCCAGAGTTAACACCATAGCATTCCATCACAATCATGATAGCAGACCCGATCGCAATTTCTTCGCGCTTTGCGAAAAACGGGGATTTGCTGAGGCGCTGATGATTGAGGGGCCAGAAAAAGATGGATTTACCCTACATTTCATGACTAATACCAAGCTGAAGAATAGAAAAGCTAGGTTTTAGAGAAGATACACCAGAGTTTTCTTCTTACGAGCCAACATCTAGGACTTATACCTAGACAACAATGCTAACAACGATTAGTCCCAGTATTATAGGGTCCGATTGAGCACACAACATAAGGAAGGACGGCAAGTCCTACAAAAATGGACAGAAAACGTCACCGAAAGAATTATCGTTTCCAATCATTGCTTGATCAACACTGACTTCGATCCCTTATAGGTGTATGTGTATGGTCTATTGACCGACCCACTCCAATTGGGGTCTCGAGAAGTCCGAAAGAAACTAAAGCAATTATATCAGTTGGACCCTGTCTGGCCTGCTAGCCAAAACGCTATGGAATCGTGCAGGCTCTCACCAAATTTTAGGTTCTAAAGGGGATATTAGGGTTATATCAGTAGTAGAATAAGTTATAGCAATAGTCTAGCTAAGCAAAGATAAGAGGTAGGAGCATAAACCACCCCCACACTACCAATACTATGTTAGTCTAAAATAAACCAGGATTAAACTAATATTAACACCAAGTTGGTCTAAAATTAAGCGGTACTCATACAAATATTAAACGTAAAATAAGTACCTACCAACTCAGTTTTTAGCAATAATTTCAACCTTTCACACTTAGACAGAACAATAGATAATTCAGACTACAAACAATGCGGACGGTCGGCATCACTAGCATCACACATACAATAAGTTTCTTTCAATAGACAAAGAATAGGCGATATAGGATGGGACAACGGACGAACGTGGGCGTTCGTCTTTCATAGGAGGGGCAAATGTTACGGTGCCACCACCTTACATATAGCCGTATAGCTGTAGCTTAGTCATACGTAGCCATTAGCATACATACTTCGGTATATGGATAGCATCACCGTTTCGTCGGTAGACTCGACTTTGGGTCGTGGAACGCCTTCGGTCCACACACTCTACCAAAGTCCTTAATTAACGCCGTAACAGATTAGTGTTTAGTGGCTAGTTAAGAAGTGGGGTCAATACACAAACAACTATAAAAGTCCTAGATAGTCCGAGTCTTAGATCCCTCCCAACCTCTAATACAACCAGTTCTTAGTGCCCTACAGAACAAGAAACATCAACCAATCGCCTGCTATCATAATAACTAGTCTCCTAAGTGTGATGGTCATTTAATAATAGTGCTAGGGGCCAAGTCCCCTTCATTCGCAGCACCTTGTTAAACTTAAGCAAAATCGTTGTTGGTTAATGACTCAGCTTTTCTATCGAACCGTGTGTTGGCAAAAGGGCACGAAATACGGCTTGGCTACCGTTGGGTGTAGGAATGTAAACAAATGGCGCCGTATTGCTGTTTTTGCTGATTACTCGAAAATCGAGGTGATAAGTACCTATCGTTTTCGGTAGCTGTCAGTGGCTATTTATTAATATGTGCTAAATGCTCAATATACTTCTCCATTAGAAAAGTGATCTAGAACTGGCAAAAGTCCCCGTAGATTTGCGAAACCTTGCATAACTGTAGTAGGGTATAGATAGGTTAGAAAAGAATGCCGATATGGAGATTATACTTCTATAATATCTTATCTAACACTATGACAGAAAAAGTGACAGAGTTGGTGACCATGCTAGTGCCTCCTAAATGTTCCTCACTCGGTCGACTACTAATATAATTCAAAGCTACCAACAATTTAAGATTTAAACCCTCATCACTTTAAGGTTTAGCGCCGCGTTGAGTTTACTTGAACAAGTCGTTGCAGCGTGCCCAGTGTGTAATATGTTATTAGACTAATACTTATAATTAGATACTGCTTGGCTGGTGATACGCCGCAATTGGAGGACTAGAGAGTCTATCCGGTCGCGAGACGTAAGCGAGCCAGTAAGCTGTTCGGACGCGTTTGACCGAATCGTACTGCTGCTTGCTGGCCCCTAAAAGAACTCATGGGGTATTTTTTTCCAGGCACCATTGGCCCCACCTTCAACCTCCATTTTGCTTATATAGCAGCGCTATGAAAATACTAGTCATAAGCCAATTAGACTACTCGGCTTTATGTCTTAGATGGTATAGACCCCCCAAGTAGCACCTTATATAACCTAGCTTGAGTGAGGCGCCTTTATGTCGCGTGCTTAGTATTATGTGGATGATATGCTAATCGTGCCATAGGAGTTAATCGAAAACATTGCGTTCAGGAACAGCTCTACGTTCGATATACCTCGCCTCTTTTCGAGTCCTATCCCGACTGTACCAGATACTTCAGCCCTATGCAGCATTATAACGTTCTTAGCAACGGTGCAAAGCCTCCAGATCCCATTCTTACAAATAACATGGCAATCAAGGAGACCACTAGCTGGGAAAGGGGGATCGAGTTAAATCAGCCAGGCCGCCATTACTCCTGAGACAAGTTTTGCATTTAAGCGTGTTGCGGACGCTGACAAACTTGATAAGGCCGAGGAAGTTATATACAGATCCCTAGTCAACGAGATTATAGTGCTTCGCCATCTAACGATAAGGAAACATGCCAACATTTTTGAGCTACAGGGGATATGCTGGGATATACCTCGAGGAGTCCGTTAGAGCGAGGCTTATTTGTCGGCCCTGGGCGCCCACCGTGGCGAGAAGATAGGAAGATTCTGTGCAGCTCTTGACTCAACTCAGACAGACAAAGGAGAAATGTCACAGTCCCTACTGTTGGTGATGCCAGGTTGACTTATTGTTATTGCACAAAGGGGGAGGTTCTAGCTAAGTAGGTTAATCTGCCAGGTTAGTTTATATAGACTAGGCTAGGGCCCGTGCAGCCCTCTCTTGGGTTTAGTTCCGTGACAAGAAACTTCTAGGCCGTACTCATCCAAGTGTCTTGGTCACAATTAGCCCGTTGTTACGAGGACCAAGGTCGGATTGAGGAAGCGAAGTTGCTAGATAATGAAGTCCTAGAGATGAAGAAGAGCACACTCGGCCCCTCGCATCCGGATACATTAAGCAGCATGGCTATTATTGCAATGACATACATAGATGAAGGAGGCCTAGAGGAAGGAGAGAAACGAATAGTGGAAGTCATAAACGAACAAACGAGGGTTTTAGCCCCCAAACACCCCATACATTAACTAGTATGGGAAGCTTATCCGGGATATACACTTGCTCAAATCACTGGCTTGAAGCCGAGAAGATAAACGCTCAAGTCCTAGAGACGAGAAAGAGAATATGGGGTCGACTCATCCCGACACTCTGGCCAGTACAAAAAATGTGGCAGCAAGCCATATAGTTCAGGGGCGGTGGATGGAAGCAGAGAAATTATATACGAAAGTCTTGGAAGTAAGGAAGAGAGTTCTGGGCCCGAAGCATCAGCACACGCTGACATCCATGTATGATTTGGCTTATATGCGGTATAATCTAGGCTATACTGATCAAGCGGTCATGCTAATAGCTTCATGCGTCAACCTCAGCATCAAAGTTCTCGGCCTAGAGCACTGCGATACGAAACGCGCTATAAACATACTGAACGAGTGGGATCCTTTAGTATTGGCCGAGGGAGGGGACGACGGCGGTGACAGTGGCACGGCTACGGCCACGGCCTCGGATTTGGGCAGTCTGGAGGGGACGCATCTAGAGAGGAACGTAATTCTAAGGAAATAGCCCGTAATGGAAAGCTTACTTTCTTGGCCTTTCTGGGACTAGGAAATCAAAAAAGTAGCACATCTTCCACAATATATAATTATAATGACATAAAATAAGCCGCATGTTTTTGACTCAACCTAGAATGAATACCTACAGCTACCTCAGCGTACTCATCTGCATATTCATTCACAGGCCTAATTCTTCGCCGTACTCTGGATCAACGGCTTGAACCCCCCATCAATATACGACTGCGACCTCCACGTTGACCAGTCATGCGACAGCAAGCCCCAGGCCTCCTCATAATCCTGCGTGCCGGAGCGGATGTAGTAGCTGCCGCTGAGCACCCAGATGAACCAGCCGGCCTTCTGCTGCGCGAGGTAGCTCGCGATGCACGAGGCGTAGACCTTGCGCCACTCGGTGTCGGTCATCGCGAAGCCGAACTCACTGAGCACGACAGGGAACACATTGACCGTCTTGGAGTCCTCGGGATGCATCGCTTGGAACCCCTTGCTGTAGAGATTGCCCTGCAGGCTCGAGCAGCTCGTCGCCGAGTTCTCGTAGTTGTGGATCTCGATCACTAGCTTGTCGGCGTGGCCCGGGAAGTCGGCCGCGCTGAACTTGGCTGTGCCTGGCGTCAGCGCTGTACCTTGGAACACGGGCGTCATCCACGTGTCGAAGTCTAGCCCGGAGAGAAAGATCAGGATGTCTGGGTTCGCGGTGTGAATGGCGTTCGTGCCCTGCCGCACGTACGTGTACCAGTCGCGCCAGTTGTACGACTGCGCCTTCAGCGTCGCGTTGCTGTCTGGAGAGCGCAACTCATTACGCAGCGACATTGACGTCAGCGCTGTCCACGACTTCGCGTGCGTCGCCAGGTAGGAGAGCCCGCGCACCCAGTTGGAGACGACGTAGTCCTTGTCGTTGAACCATGAGTTGCCGTCCGTTGTCGAGCAGCACCACGCCGCACGAGACATGTGGTTGTCTAAATGAACGTGGATTTCTATGCAAAAGGGGCACGATTTAGTATCTCGATTACCAGAATATTTCAAAGCCCACGAGGGTCCCGGGGTCGCTTACGCTGTTTGGCACACTCTGCAGCCACGGCATCGAACACGTCTAGTCGGGTCGTGTTCGCGTTGAAAGACGGGTTCTTAGCAAGAAACTGCGCGTATACCTTAGGACCATTGGTTGAGCCGAGGGCATTGGTAAACGATGCTTGGACCGTGGTGTCCTTGTTGTTGTTCGCATAGATCTGGTCGACCATCTGGATGGCGTAGGTCAGCCGGATCGCGTTGATGCCGATGCTCTTGATCTTGGAGACAATGGTCTCAATGGACTGGTATTGCAATCCGTCGGGAATCACTGTAATGTTCAGCGTCAGCCCTATGCCGTGATGACCTACGGCAGTAGCAATGGCGACAAGCAGAAACCCCAGGGATAGCGTCTACTCCGGAATGGCATTTCTCGGTATGTTCCATATGCAGGTTGGCAGTGAGACCAGGTATTACTTACTAACCTCGCCGTGTCCAGGCCAATTCACGCCCGCATACACAATACTATCACCGCGCGAGTTCTTCATCTCCGGGCCCTCCACCTTGAACGGGCCGTAGGGCCAACTGGCCTCCTGGCGTGGTGTCGGCGAGGCCCATGATGAAGGCGCGAATAAAGCACCGCTCAGCGCAAGTAAAGGAACCAGTGACGATCCTAGCAATGATCGCAGCATTTTGGCAAGCCTGTAAATGTCACACAATGATCTTGCTTGCCTCCTCTTCCTTACTTCACCCTCCTGCAAGGTACGGGCCTCAACGGCACATTATATACAGCCATCCCCCAATCTAGAAGCGAGCCAATCCCGTCGAGCCCGCGGACGGTACCATATATGCTCCCGAAGTGATCATCCGAGGCTGCTGCAAAGAGGTCTAGCCTGCCCTCGACGTCGATTCGGTACCACGTGGGATAAAAGGGCGTTATTACCCAGATAATCCAAGCCTCCTGCGATTTATTAGCTCGGATGTACGAGCCCACAGATTGCACACGGACAATCCAACACGGCCAAGCTCAAGGCGAGGGATGCTGAACGCATCATTGCCCCGAGCGACCGAGATTCACCACCTGTCAGATCGACAGGCGGCGCTATATCGTCTGCTGCTAAGACAATTACTGTCTAGATAAGGTGACGTCGTATGGATAGTCTCTTCGCCAGGTATGGACGTGGAGTGGAGATCTTGGGGAAAGAGCCGGTTGCTTGTGTCTTGGCGCGTCGGTCTAAGAAGGCTTGGCTCCCCCGCGTTATTCTTCACATGAATCTGCCGGTGATGTGTGTGGGACCCCACGGTTGACTAGGGATAGCTTGATATTGGAAGTGAAGTGTATAGAGACGACAGAGATATTGTCAACGATTCCACGATACACCTTGTATAGGGAAGTAATATGACTAGATTATAAAAGATGACATGCGATACCATTCTCCAACTCTAGGGCAACGAAAACAGCTGCTCGCCCAGACTAGTAGACAGACCGAGTCGCCATACACGTTAACTCAGCCTTCATACAGCGCGTTGGAGTTAAGTATGTCTTCTATTGGCATCTCCTCACGTAGTCCGTCATTCATCATCTAATTGCAGTCTACAAGACACGGAGGCCTAAAGGACTAAACGTCAATTCATCAATCTTATATCATTAACCGACTGTAACAATCTACACATCCTACAACCTCTTCCTAAACTCAACCATCGGCCCATCCTTAAGGCTCGTAAACTGGTCAATCAGCTGGTACTCATCAGCCCGCTGGCGTCCCCACTCCAAATCCGGCCTGCCCTCCGCAGGGTCCGGGCCCGCGGACGAGCGCAAATCATACAGGAACAGCAGCCGCGCGAGCGTGGTCATGAGCTCGATGTACGCGAGGCCTTTCCCGATGCAGCCGCGAGGACCGATGGAGAACGGGCAGAACGCGCTCTGCGCCAGCGCCACGTCGCGCTCCGTCACGGAGGCGGACGTCGACACCTTTGACGATGCTGCTGTGGTGCCGGCTATCCAGCGCTCCGGCACGTACGAGAAGGGCTGCGGGTAGTACGCGGCGTTGTGGTGGATCGTGTAGTGCGGCGTGCCGACGACCACGCCGGCCGGCACGAACTCGCCGTCGATCATCATCCCGCCGGCGAGGACCTCGCGGGGAGGAATGCCGCCGACTGAGGGGGACATGCGCATCGCCTCGTCGATGCACGCGCGCAGGTACGTGCAGGAATTGAGCTGTGGGCCTTGCATGATCTCCTCGACATCGCTGAACTTGGCGCGCACTTCTTCGCTGGCTTTCTCCAGCGCGTGCGGGTTTCGGACGAGGTAGAACAGGGTCGCGGCCATGGCGGTGGAGGTCGTGTCCGACCCTGCAATGATGCTGTAAACTTAGGTCAGCACTACGCAACTCGCAAGTAGGTGGCTATAGGCAGGATCGGGATCTTGGATTAACTCACAGCAGGTTAGATTCGCCCCAGAGTTCGGGCATCGCAAAGCCCTGGCCCGTTTCCGGGTCGCGGGCCTTGAGTAGATGGTAGAAGAAATCGCGACGATCCGTGTCGTCGCCGAGTTTCGTGCGCTCTGTTAGCTGCGCTTTGCTGTAAGCCATGTACTTGGCTCGGCCGGTGGCGATCTTTCGGAACAGGACTTTGTCTAGGTTAAGCTTCTCGACGATGCGCATAGTTCCACACTACAACGTTTCACCCTGTCAGCCCTGCTGAGCTCCGTTGCAATATAGGTCGAAATAGCAAAGAGACCGTGAAGACGGCCGGATAGGGTAACTTACGATCAGATGCCGCGTAGTAGCTAGAGATACCAGTTCTAAAGCATAGCGGTTATCTGGCTGCTCGAGCATGTGAAATGCCTTGCCGAAGGACAGGTCGCCCAAGATATCCATTGCCAGGTAGTTACACCAGTCAGCCATGTTCTTGGGGCCTGTCCAGCCTTTACGCTCTTCGCTCGCGCCGAGGCCAACCTGCTGGCAAAACGATCGCACGTTCGCCAGGATGTAGCGTTCCATCTCTTTCATAGCCGAATCAGAGAAGGCCTGTGATAAGACACGACGCTTGCGGGCGTGCACATTCTTATCGCGTGTATTGTGCGTGTTGGGGACCGGATGAGCAAAGGCATCATAGAACTCGGCCTTGCGCACATTGGCCTTGAAGCCGTAGATGTCCTTGAGGGCACCATTGGAATTGAAGGAGAGACTGTTAGGCCCAAAACGCACGATTTTGCCTGGGTGACCAATACTAATCAGCACTACTCTTGTCTTTCAACTACATGTTAATGAAGAAGTTGGAAACATACCATATCGCTCGTGCATGCGCCAAAACTCAAGATGACGGTCTCCCTTCCAGGCATGATAGAGCTGATAAGCGTCTGTGACCTTGGCCAAGAAGGGACCCGGATATTTGGCTAATGGGTGAAAGAAAACTCGATATACAACTAGTCCCACAGCCTTCGATGATTTGTCAGTTGATCGTCGCTTGTATAAGTGGTGGCGGTTGTTCGAGTGTTACTCTCGACATACATAGATAAGAACCAGACCGACTGCGCCAGGCAGAAGGTATCCAAGATGCGCGAACGCCATGGCGTCTATCCGTTTCGTCTCGTCTTTCGTCTCGCGTCCTTTATGGCCCGGAAGGAGAGGATGAAGGAAGAGGTAAGATCAATTTCACTTCGTATCCTACTTTATCCTGCAGTTTTGCTCGCAACTGCAGCCGGAGAGATCGTTCCCCTTCCTCGATAGTGTCTTTCGTATATGCCCAGATACGCAAGCAGTTCGGGAAACCGTTATCATCACAACCCCAACGGTAAGAGTCCCATCGCATGAGAATCCCTCGCTACGCTGCACCGTGGGAAGGTGGGCATTCTTACTTACTTACCTACCTACCTAATTGATATATCAATGCGACTCGACCGAGCCAAGTGAGCATCGGCTTCGGCTTGTCGCGGGCCAAGACCGACTTTACTTTGGACGAGGTCCGTCTTACTTATGGGCGACTTTTGACGTAACGCACCATTCATAATACACAATTCGGGATGACGCTAATACTTCCCGAACGGGCAGCCGGGCTGACCTAAAGAACGACGGCTAGTGGCGGAAAACCTCGCCGACTCGAGCAGACGCCCGCCATTTTTTTTTTAAAAAAAAATTGTTTCGTCTTTGTCATGAAGAATGTGTGTCACAAGACCCTTTGAGCAGAAACTTTGTTGAAAACGAGCCCGCTCCGCGCGGAATGTTGCCGTTGGGTTGGGGGCCGTATATATTCGAGGAAAAGCGTCTGCTAGGGTAAGCTGGAGACGATGTTACGTCACCTCGAGTCGACAATCGAGTTGTACGACTTGTAAACCCAGGGCATATACAGCATACATGTCGGTAGTTGAACTTGCCAAAAGATGCAGTTGAGGTCAATTCCATGTAGCAATTCTCCAGACTTTTGGAGGTATTTGATATTCTCAATATGTCTCTACTTCTCGGTCTGTGTACAGTATAATTTAGATACCATGAATAGTAAACACTGTTTCTTAGCCCCGGGTTCCAGATAAAGATTAACCTGTCGATACCACCTGTACATGCACGTCAGCACTGTACAGTAACGGTAGATAAGCCTGCCAAGTTCGGATACCTCGGTAGCTATTCGACATCTCCAACAAAACAAGCGGGACGTCAAATTCGACTTCTTTTCACAGCGTTCTAATAGCATACAGCGTATTCTGTTTTCTAATAGAACACATTGCCTGCTCTCGTTTCGGTTGGATATTTTTGTTTATGCTGCACACATCACTTCTGGAACATTTCCCCTTCCTCTAGTCCTCCTCCCTACCAGGTACTGCGTGAGGTAATTATAGGGCTCGTGCCGCACCAGTGCCACTCTGTACTTACTATGAGTTACATATGAGCAGGGGCCAGCTCAGCCTGTTTTCTGGAACCGTACAAGACAAGCGCCAGGACAGAAGAAAGACAATGGCCTGACTACGGACAGCAGAAAAAGCAAGCTCCTGCACACATAAGTATTCAATCACATCTGTATTATGGTGTTTGGATATGTGTAAACACGATATCGAGTGCCAACCTAGGTAAGATACGAGCACTTTATGCGGCATGAATTCTACTGTTAGTACCTAACAGAGTACGGAGTAGTACACTAATAATTGAGGGTGATGCTCCAACGAAAGCGCTAGGATGATTGGATGCATTTCCGAAACAAGCAAGCTTGGAGGAACAGGGTACAAATCAGGGGTTGCACTGGCCAATGAGCACTCTCCGCGCCCCAGCATCCCTCTCAGGGGCACCTGTGCTAGAAGGGATGGCCTGGACGGAAGGCCTGGAACGTTGCAACAGCGAGTTTGGCAGGCCGTGCTAAGTGAACCTAGTGAGGTCATGAAAGCACTAACATGACTGGTATCTGACCTCATTCCAGTTTCCTGTTCCCTTTCTCTCGCTCTCCCCTTGTTGTCTGTCTCCATAACTAACTCACTCGCTCTCCTTCCCTTGTGGTAAAAAAACACGGGGATCGGTCTCATACACGCATTCGTTCAATCGTTCTGTCAATCAATCACTCGCTCGTTCTATTTTTGATCTTCGTGCAACAGTGATTCTTCCCCATTCATTTAACCTCTTCGGTGGTATCCCTTCGTTCTCCTCCGTCCTCCATCGACCAGATCGACACTCATCGACCTGTATCCCTGCTCTAAGACGTTGTAATTACCATTGTTGCGCCCACTCGATAATACATTATTCGACACCTAATTAATTCCAACGAGCACGATTCGATATATCACATTTTGCATGCTCAGTGTCTCATAGCGGGACAGCGCGCTACCGATTCCTATCGTTATGGATTACACCGCTACCGCTTTGCGGTTCGGCAGGATAGCCAGGCATTTAATTGCCCGCGACGATGATTCCAAATGCCATCCGCAACCCAACATCGACCTCTGCGAGAAGCCCGCTAGTTCCGACAAGACCACTCCCATCACCATCGGCGTTATTGTGTAAGAGAAGCCTCCAGCTTTGCTGCTATTTCTATGAGGGGACAGATTGAGCTAATATCAGGGACACAGAGGAATTGTTGTTGTAGGCACGTTTGCTGTGTTGACCTATTTCCATCTCCGCAGGAAGCGCAAGGACAAGGAAGAATGGCCTAAGAATAACCAGGAGCTGGAAGACTACGGCTTCGCAGTCCCCTCGTCCGGCGTTCGCCAGCCCCAACCCAACTACCAGCAGGCGCCTCCGCCGCAGTATCAGGAGCAGCCGCAGCAGCACGACCAATATCAGCGCAATGATGTGCATCACGATCAAGGCTTCGCTTCACAGAAACCCGCCCGCGGCTCGCTCGATGACTTGGAGCGATCGTTGAGAGGGGGGCAGACAACTGGTGCGTTCAGGCGTCAAGAGGAGCAAATTTCAGCTGATATGAAGCCTGTGGAAGTGTCCGACCGTATATGAGCAACAGCCGCATTGGCTTTCGTCGAGCGAGTAGAGTAATGGGCACATGCGAATTTCCTTACACGAAGCCTTATAGCGTGGCGTTTGTTTCGATATCGAGCAACACATTGATATCCTTTGCGCCTTGTTTGTTTTTACCCGGCTCCGAGTCGACCGACCGACCGTTCGTGCTACCGAATCGCCCTGTTCAGATAAGTATCTCACGGCCTACGAGCGGACACGCACGCGCCCGGCACGTAGAGGCGCGACCGCCCGCTGAGACAGGGCTTTATAGTCTATTCGGTAGCCCCAAAGTTGGTTCTTGGGGTCATTGCAATCGTCGGTGTTAGTGGAGTTGTTCTAGCGTGCGTATAAAGGGGTAACGAGACGCTTACATGGGCGGCTCAGTTTAATGGTTACAAGCATCTCGGGAAGATAGAGTAGCCGTAATCAATGTACTGTGCATTTTCAACAAGTTATCCTGCACTCGGTATGTCAATGAGGCCACTAATAAGGTAGAGGCGATGCACGCGGAGCGGCTCACATTTACCAATGATAAGGCGCCGAATGGCGGTCTAGGTGCTGGATGCTTACACAACAGCCATTAGCTGCCTAAGAGTCACAGCATCCCCTCACTTAGGCAGCCAATGGTGCAAACTATGAATTATGATATATAGCAATCGGAATCACAGACAAAGAGGCAGATCCGTTCCTCACGACACGTCATGTCGCTAGCTCTCGTGAAGGCAGGGCCGCTCAAGCCCGAGGTGCGCCTTGCTGACAGCGTCAGCAAGTTCCGGGCTGTCCTATCCAATGAGCAGAAGGCTGCTTTTGACGCTGGAAAGGACCTTGCCGCTCAGTCTCGCCCCCAGCTGCGCGACGTTATGCATGTTACGGCGGAAATCGACCGCCAAGCTCGCGTATCGACCGGCGGAGGACGGCGATGTTTTGGCCCCCGAGTTACCAAATTCCTTCAATCGATCCAGGAGTTTGTTTCGGTTGGAGACATTGTTGTTGGAGGTTCCCAAAACCTCCTTGCTTGTGGCATATGGTCTCTTGTCCGATTATCTTTACTTGTATACCCCGCAGACCCCTCCTCTAATTTATAGGCACTGATACCATCGCAGACAGTAGCTCGCTTCTCTGCCTATCTTGAGAAGCTGTCCGAGATTCTGATGGTTGTAGGCCAGGCGGCGCCTCGTTATGTGGAGATGGTGACATTACACCCAGGATCAAGTTCACTCCAGAAGCTCGGTATCGAATACATGATTGCATTAGTCGATCTCTGCCGTAAGGTCGTGACTATATGTAATGGTTCCATAATCGATCAGTTCAAGACTTTCTTTAAAGAGCTCGAAGTATCTTCCTATCAAGCTGAGTTACTCAAATGGGCCGATGCCATCAAAGACCAATTGACACTAGAAGAGGCGAAGGAGAATTCTCGGGTCAGGAATATATTCAGAAAATCTGCCACCGCAGGGATACTTTGCAAAAAAATGAGACATCGGGCTGCCTTCTTGGATGCGTGTTCCACATTCGATTATCGGATAGCTTGGAAACAAGCTCGGAAATGTGGTCATGCTTCGTGGTTTCTCAACGAACAAATCTATCAGCAGTGGAGGGATCACCCGTCTTCATCTACAATTACTGTGTCGGGGAAACTTGGCGCAGGCAAGACGGTTGTCTTAGCCCACATCCTTGATGATATCATGCTGAATACAGAAGATTACGCATTCGCCTATTTTTTCTGCCGTTCAGATCATGTCGAGTCCCGGAAATATCGAACCGTCATAGGGTGCTTAGCAAGGCAAATACTCGAAACTGTTCGGCCGGAGGATATCGATGTATTCGACTCATGGCTAGAGTCCAAACTATCCTTAGAAGACATCAAGCAGCTTTTCACCCTCGAGATCCTCAGATCGAAACACATATTCGTCATCTTAGATGGAATCGACGAGTGCAGCCATGAGGACAGATCATACATTATTGAATTCCTGACCCAGCTCCAAACTTGCAGCCGATTCAAAGCCTGTGTTTCGTATCGCTTGACCGCGAACACGCCCATTCGCGACGAGCTAGCGAATATAGGGCCTAACGCAAGACTACAGATGCCTCGAGATAACCCCGACATAATATCATTCATTGAGGCAAAGTTGGAGTCGTGTCTAGAATCAAAGAAATTGACTGTTGGGAACCCGCATCTCATCCTTGAGATATCACAAGCTCTTGAAGCGGGTGCTCACGGAATGTGAGTAGGCCCTTGAATATTGAGTCGGATATTATAAATTGGTAACCATTGTGGCAGGTTTCTCTGGGTCGTCTTACAGATTGATACTATATGTGAGCAAAAAACAGACAGCAAGATCCGCGAAGCTCTTGACCACCTCCCTAAAGACCTACCTGAAACGTTCGCAAGGATTCTTTCCTCAGCCAAGAAGTCGGAACCACTATTCCAAGAGCGGCTCCTGAAACTACTGCTCGCTGCCGTGCGTCCCTTGACCATTGATGAGTTGCGAGAGGCTCTAAGCGTCACCCCTTTCCTTCTTTTGTGGGACCCATCGAATCTTATTAACGACATTCACGCTATATTAAGTGCAGGTGGAAGCCTGCTCGTTATAGACGAAGAGGAGCTTACTATCCATTTCATACACCCCAGCGTGAACCAATTCCTGGTCGGTGACTTTGGACCTAGCTATAGCTTCTACATTGAACCCAATCTCGCAGATCTAGAAATGGCTCAGGTGAGTGGTTAATGTCATCTCTCCATGATTTCTGAGTATACAATTTCAAGAGAAGAAGATACTTGCTCGGTATAAAGTGCTGGCGTCTAAATGAGTGCTTGTGCTAACTAACACCATTCGATAGACCGCTGTCACGTACCTTAGCTACAATGTCTTTGACAGACAGATTGCAAGAGTTTCAAGTATCTCGAGTTTCAGTGCTCAGAAACTGTACGAAAGCATCGTTTCTTCGACGGTGACTCCTCCCATTGCGCGATCAATGGCGCTGAGTCTGCTGCGCTTGCGACGAAAGCCCGACTTCGATGTGGGGAAAGCATTATCAAACCTTAAACCAACCGCCAAAAAGACGCATAACGGCTTTTCGTTCTATCAATATGCCTCTGCAAACTGGATTGCGCATACAAGGGCTACTAGATCAGAAGACGAAAGGCTTTTCTTCATGATAAGAAAAGTACTTGGTAGATCACAAAAGCCAATGCTTGTTAGATTCGGGAATGAAGATACTCCTGTGGACATGCAAGAACCCCGAGAATGGAATATCTATGGGAAACTCTGCCCCCGGAATTATAACGCTCCATTCTTTCGTCGACCCAGAACCAGAACCAATACGTTGGATGTACCTGTCTTGTGGGCACTGGAAAACTCACACCTTGGAATTTTCCGCGCAATGATCCGGAAATCTATCCGGAATGTAATGCATGTCATCGCTTACTTGAAGTTTATGCACGATACTGAAAGAAGAATTGAGCCGAACAGCTTAGAACCTCATCTTTCTGCCAAGCTTTTCTGCCTATCCACCCTTTTCGGCTACTATGGCATTAGCAACCGGTTTCTCGATAACATGTCTCCTCCGATGTCGTTATTAAACGTTCTCGACGCAATCCCTTTACACCCTCTCAATGGCCTTGCCGTGGCGCTTATTCTGGTACGGATCCAAGCAAACCACGTCTTCGGCGGACCAAGTTTGGAAATTGGGACGGTAGATCATATGGACAAGTGGGACGACAGTGAACATGAGGATCAAGACGAGGAGCTATTTCGTACTTGCTGCGATGCCCACGTTGGCGTTCTCATTATGACAACGCGGCTCTGCGCTTGCTACGTTCCGCAGAGGTACCGAAGTGTTGTCAGACAACTCGGGGACTTTGACATTGAGAAAACAGCACTAAGTAGCAAGGCAGAAGAGGGTTACTGGAACTCGAATATCAATCACCACGGCCCCGACCGTAGGCCACGCATAAGTAACCGCAGATGGTCATGTCCCTCGGCTTGATAACATTCTTCTCTTGGCAGTATTGCAGTATAATGCTGTGATGCTATTCTGTTACGTTATTGGGAAATACGACTTGCTTATAGCTGATGCGTCAACATGTTTTCAAAATCACTCTTTTTACGAGCTCGGGGTAGACTACAGATGAATGTTTGAAGCTGGAGCAGATCTATCAAATCGCTCGGCCCAAGACTCGAAAGTCACCACTTCTAGAGGAGTTGGTGGCTTGGTAGGAAAGCCAGAGAGCCGAAATCGCCCCGAAAGGAGGCTCAGAGATCTTAGACACCAGGGCACAGAATGGAAAATACCGAAGAGGCGGTTGCAAGGTCAGTTTGAAAAATTCAATACCAGGTAAACTAGGATATTATATAAAACACGACAGATCATGATTTAGTTACGCAACTACGCCGCGCACAAACTCAAACACGCTAATTCTGTAAATGCCTACCATCTATCCATCTTCGAATAATTCTTAGAATTTCCGGCTTCAAGTAGGTTTTTTTATCTAGAGATATTTTAGTGTCGTATGGTTCTGTTCTAATAGGTCTTAGTATATGACTAGATTGTTAAAAGCATACTAGGTCAAAGAGTCACTTCATATACCACACTAAAATAAGAGCTAAAGGCATCTCGTTTATATATATAAGCAGGTTTTCCTACCTTACTCAAACAGTTAGTAAGCTAAATAGTAATGCTTATATACCTATTATTTTACTAGGTTATAAGCCTAAAGCTTTTTAACTAAACGTTTTTTAGCTAAATAACATATGTTTTTATTAAAATAACTAATTATATTATACAGTATTATTAAAATTAAAAAATTTATTAAACTAAAAATTAAACGTTAAAAATAATTAATATAAAAAAAAAAACTTAATAAACTAAATAACCCTTTAGTTTTTATTTTATAATATAATTTTTAGCTAAAATTTTTATTAAAAATTAAAAACTAATTTTATAATATAAATAATAAACAAATTAATATTTAAAAATAACCTAAAAAGCAAATAATTAAACTAATAATTATATAAAAAACATTAAATAAAAAAAGCTTTTTTAACCTTATATATAAAATTTTTTTATAATAGTTATATAATAGTTCTTAAATAAATAACTATAAAAATAACTTTTATATTAATTTATTAAATAAAATTAATAATTATAAAATTAATTTTAATAATATTTTTATATTATTTAACCTTAGTAACTAAAACTTATTTAGTATAAAAATATAAACGCTATAAAACTAATAAAATATAAACTTATATAATAAAAAATTAAGTTTTTTTAAATTTAAACCTAATATTAACCTTTTTAATATATTTATTAAAAATAAAAAGTTAAATTTTAAAAGTTTAAAACAATAGTTTAAACAACAATTGTTTTAAAAAAAAAAAAATAATATATTAATATTATTTTTAAACCTAAAAAACTTATTATAACTATTATTTTTAAGCCTATATATTATAAATATATTATTAAAACAAAAAAGCGCTAATAATATAATTTATATAAAAAAAAATATTAAAATTTTAAATATTAATATAAAAGCTATTAAGCTTAACTTATTTGTTAAACTAAAAAAACAAAAAAACTATTATACTTAAAAACTTAACATATTAATAGTATTAAAAATATATAATGCTTATAAACTAACTATAAATAAAACTTTTAAACAAAAAAATTAGGTTTTTATATATTTAAAAACAAAATAGCTTACTATATAAAAATAAAAAGTACTACTAATAAAAAACAATTTTTTAATAATATAAAACTAATTAATAAAATATATAAAAACAATTAAAAAAATGTTTATTTAAACAAACAAAAAATATAACTAAAAAAACGTTATATTTTTATTACAACTATTATTTTATTAAAAAGCAACAACTATTAAAAATTTTTTAACTGCTAAAAAACTAGCAAACAAAATTAAAATAATTTAAAAAAAATATACTAAAGTAAAAACAAAGCATAAACTTTTTAATAGCTATTTAACTATATATTTTATATAAAGTTTAAAAAAAAACTTTAAAGCTTAAACGTAAGTTTTTTAAATATTAGTTAAAAATATTATATTATTACTTGCTAATATAATATTAATTATAAAAGCAAAAAAAACTTAAATAAAACAAATAAACTAATTATAATTTAATAATATATTTAAAATAATTGCTAAAACTAGCATTAAACAAAAATAAAAATAAATATTAATAAAAACTTTATTTAAAAAAAAGTTTAAAATAGTTATATTTTAAAAACTTAGGTATAACTACTATAAAAAAATAGGCTATATTAGTTTTAAATATTAAAATTTATATTTAAAACTTTATAAAAAATTTTTTAAAAAAAAAAATAAACAAAAAAAAAAAAACAAAAATATAAAAAAAGTTATATTTTTAAACTTTTTTTATTTAAACAGTAATAATAATATAAAAAAAACGATCTAAAAGCTAGTTTAATATATAAAATTAATTAAAAAGCTAAATTTAATATAAATATAGCTTTAAAAACATATTAATAAACAAACCTTAAGTACTTAAGCTATTATTATAAGTTATTCTTATATAATTACTTATAACTGTTTTATTTTTTTTTTTTTTTTTTTTTTTTTTTATAAAACTATTATTATTGCAATTAAAAATATAACAATATAAACTATTTATTATAAAAAATCTAAATTTTTAATTTAAAATATATTTAATATATTATATAAAACAAAAATAAACTTACTAATTATAAAAAACTTATATTAAATAAAACAATAATTAAAAAAATTAAAAAGGTTTAAATATTTATTATTAAAACAAAAAACTTAATTAAATAATATGCTATTAATAATTTATATATAAAAATTAAATTTATAAAAATACTATATATATTAAAAATAAAAATTAACTTAATTTTTATAATATAACTTTTTAACAAAAAAACATAAATAATATTAATAAAAAATAACTATTAAATATAATTTTTAGCTCTATTAAAAACAATAATTTATATAATTTGTTTTAATAATTTATTTGTATTTTAAATAAGCTAAGCTATATTACTTATACTAGCAGTATATATTATTAGCCTTAGTATAAAACTATAGCATAAAAAAATAGAACATTTTAATAAAACGTTTTTTTTAAAGCTTAAAAAAATTGTTTAAAAAATAAAAAAAGCTTAAATATATTGTATTTATAAAACCTATATTTTAAAAAAAATAAAAAAAAAACTTTATAAAAGCATGTTACTAAAAAAAAAATATTTAAAAAAAAATTATATTTATAAACGTTGTAAAGCTATACTATATTTTTAAATATTGTAAAAAAAAGTACTAGTTTATAATAATTAATTTTTATAGTTAACTAAGTTTGCTAAAACTTATAAAAAACTAAAAAAAAATATAGTTTTATATTAAAAAGTTTATTAATTTATTTGCCTTTTTTAAAAAGCAAAAAAAAAAATATTAGATTATTTATATTAATAAAAAAAAAAAATTTATTTTAAAAGCAGCTAAAAATTAAGCAATATATAAAAATATAAATATTAAATAAGCTTTAATTAAACAATATAAAAGCAATAAAATAGTAAAAAGTTTTAATATTATAATATAAAACAAGCTATTGCTAATAATAATAAAAAATAATATTTTTTTTAAATATTAGCTTAAAATTGTAGCAATTATTAACTATTTATATAATAAAAGTTTATATAGCACGTTTAATATTATATTATTTAAAAAAGCATATAGCTAATAACTTAATATTTTATATATATAAACAATAAATATAAAGCTATAATATTTATTTTTAAACATAAAATAAAAAAAACTTAACTTAAAATTAGTATTTAAAATTTTTATTAGTTATAACAATAATTTTATTTATAAAGTATTTATTGCTAATAAAAAAGTAATTAAAGCTATAAAATAAAATATATATTTTAATATAAAGCAAACTATTAAAAAATATAAAAAATAAGCAAATATAACCTAAATAGTATTTATTAGTATATAAACAAATAATATAATTAATAAAACTATAGAAATAAAAAAACTAGTTTTTTTATTTATTAAAAAGTAATACTAAAGCACTATAGTATTAAGCTAAAATATTATAATAAATTTTAAAATAAAACAACTAATAAATTTTTTATTTAACTTATTAAAAAAAAATCTAATAAAACAAACAATTTTACTAATTTAAAAATTATTTAACCTTAGTATTAATAATAATATATTTAAATATTTTAAACTTTAATATAATTTTAAAAGCTGCTAACTTTTGCTAATAAACCTAGTTTAAGCGTTTTATACCACTTTTGTTTTTGTTGTTATATTTAAAATGTAACAAAAAAAAACTAAGCTATTAATAATAAAAAAAGCACTAAAAAACTTAAATAGCAAAAATTAAATAAAAATAATATAAGTTAAATATAAGTTATTAATAAATAATAAAACTTAAAAAATAATATTATATATAAAAAATATATATATATTAAAAAAAAAATAGGTTTATAAACTAAAATAAAAACTAAATAATAAAAAAACTTGCTATAAAGCTAAATAAATAGTTAAAAGCTTTAAACAAATTAAAAGTATTAATTATTTTAAAATATTTGCTTTAGTTATTAAGCTAATAAACTATAAAATATTATTTATAATAGCAGTAATATAAAACTTAAAAATTAAATAAATAAATATTAAAACAGCGTTTTTATATAATAAAATTAAAAAAAATATTTATATTAAACAACTTTATAAATTTAAAAATAGTATAAAAAAAATATATAAACTTAAAAAAGTATTATATAGTTTAAAGCAAGTATTTAAAGTTTAGTTTAAAATGCTATTAAAATTTTTTTTTATATTAAACTTTAAATTAATTAATATAAACTATAAAGTTTTTATTAATATTAAAATTAATATATTTATTATAGTTTATATTAATAATTTATTAATTATAAAAAAAAATTTATTAAAAATTAAAAATATTAAAGCTGTTTTAAATAAACGTTTTTAAATAATAAACTTAAGCTTTTGTTAATATTACTTTAATATATAAATTTAATATAATTAATAAAATAAAACAATTTATTTTAATTAATAAAGCTATATTAATAAATTATTTAAATAATATAAATTAAATAAATATAAGCTAGTTAATATTTTAATAATAATAATAAAACTTTAAAAAGTTAAAAAAAACTTTATATATTTAGTAAGTAATAAATATAAATATTAATTAGCTATAAAATTATTAATATATTTAATAATAAGTATTTAATTAGATATAACTTTTATAGTTTTATATATTAGTTAGTATATATTAAATTTTATACTAACTTATAAAATAGCAGTTAAGTAGATTTTAAAATATTTATTAAATATAAAAAATTTTTGCTTTATATTTATAAAACTACTATAATTATTAATAAAATAAATTAATATTAATTAAAAAAAAATTTTTAATATATATAGGTTAATTTTAGGCTATATATTTAATTTAAATAATAATATAATTAGCTAGTTATTAAAACTTTAGTAAACTATAATATTATTAACTTATAAAACAAAGTATTAAAGTATAGCTAATATAATAAAAAAAGCAATATAGCTATTATAGCTATATAATAAACTAAGTTTAAATTATAAAAATAAAATAAAAGTATTAAAAAAACTTAATATAATAATAATTTATAATAATAATTAAAGTATAATTATGCTTATAAAAAACTTTATGTAATATAACAAAAATAAATATATTAATATTTAAATATATTTTATTTAAAAATAAATTAAGCAAAAAAAAATATAGCTAAAATAAGTTTATATAAAAAATATAATAATAAACAAACTAATTAAACTGTTTTTAAAAAATATATTTAAAAAGTTTAAAAATATATTAAAATTATAAAAAATATTTTAAAATTAAGCTTAATTATAATAATAAATAAAAAATAATTTAGTAATATTATAAATTAAAATTATTATAGTTTTAAATATATAATTAATATAAAAATTAACTAAAAGCTATTTTATAATAATATAAAATTGTTTAAAAAATAATATATATATAATATTACTTTAATAATAAAATAATAGCTAAATAAATAAACTTATAATAAAATATTAAAACAAAATAACAAATAAATTAAACTGTTTAACTAATATATTAAATAATTTTTAATAATATAATTTTAAAGTTATATAAAACTAAAATTAAAAAAAAATATTTAAATAATTTTATAAGTTAATTAAAACTAAACTAGCTTATATAACTTAAAAATAATTTAATTTGTTTTAAACTTATGTTTTAGTAAATAAAAAAAATAAAAATAAAACTAAGTTTAATTTGCTTAATTGTTTGCTTAAGCAAATAAAAAAAATAAAAATAAAGCTAACTTATTTTGTTTTAGCTTTTTATTTAAATAAAAAAAAAAAACAAATATAAAACTTAAGCTTTATATAAGCAGTAAATATTAATAATAAATAATAAGCTATATTTAAATATATTATAAAACTAGCAAAAACTAAAGCTTAATTATTATAACTATTATAGTTAATATAATTAGTTAAAATTAAAACTATAAAAGCTATTATTAAAGCTTAAAACTTATTAAAGCAATAACTATATTTTTAACTAATAATATATTATTAAAAACGTTATTAAAATTTAAAAGCTATAAAAGTAGCAACTATATTTTTAACTAGTAATATACTAACTAAAAATATTATTAAAGTTTAAAAGCTATAAAAATAGCAACTATATTTTTAATTAATGTTATATTAACTAAAAATATTATTAAAGCTTAAAAGCTATAAAATAGCAACTATATTTTTAATTAATAATATTTAAAATTAAAATTATAATTAAAAATAATATTAATTATAAAAAAAATAAACAAAAAGTAATAAATATAAAACATTTTTTTAAACAAAAGTATTAAAAATATATTAAATTAAAAAGTCACTTTATATATTATACTAAAATAAAAGCTAAAAATATTTCGTTTATATATATAAGCAGGTTTTCTTATCTTACTTAAATAGTTAATAAGCTAAATAGTAACGCTTATATACCTATTATTTTACCATAGATCATACACTATATATGGTAAAGTCTTTGAAAGAAACTGACCGTTCTTTTTTCCGTTTCATACTCCTAAATAACTTTCTCGGAAATCTTGCCACGTAATAGTACTACGTTTCTTGTTCGTATCTCTAATTACACAGTTGTTACGCCTGATTCAATACCTACCGTTTCTATAATTTGTATGCCTTGCCTTATGTTTAGGAGTATTACCAGCCCCTAACTCCTAGTTATCTAAGTGCTTAGATAGTTCACTACCTCTTAGCTGTGTACTACTAAGTACAACTACCCATAAACTACCCGGCAACACTTCTTCACTATATCAGTAGTGGTTACAGCTGATCACAATCATCTTTTACGTTTGATAAGTTATTTTCAGTGTCGAGGCCGGCGATTTGAGATCGCTTTAATCCTTTGTCGCTGTGGTTTATCGCATAGCTATTGCTTGTATCTGGTGTATTTGAACTGACTTTCATGTATAAATACCTAGCAGCACTCCGATTAACATTTTATACTAAGTAGTGTTCATTAAGTGGCTTTTATGAACGTGGGTCTCCCGTCGTATTAGGCGCGTAGTCAGCATACCTAATTGAACAAGGGTTGATGCTGAGATCCTTTGGCTAGAAGATTAGAAATTGGACATGACTGTAGCCGCTCTGTAGCCGCTCTGTTGCCGCGACTCGATTGCGAGATCATAATTTGTGGTTTGGCGCGCCTAGACGCAAATTCCACTGATGGACTTGTGGCACCAATTTCCTTTGAAGTCTACGCCAAGGTCTAGGATATAAATCCAGCTACCGGGAAGATTAGAAAACAAAAGACATAGTAGTATATTCATATTCTAGTTCGTTGCACTCGTCTACAGGAAATTATCCGTCAATGTTTTTCCAGGCTTTTCCCTTCCACTGGAGCAGTACTGTTGGTAACACACTCCCCCCAACAACTAGTGCTGTTGCAACACCCGTGCTCCCTACAAGTCCAACATTCGCGAGCATGGCCGGAAACCAGAACGGTCCAATAAACCCCCAAATCTGACGAACGAGAGTGATGAACACCCCAATTGACGTGGCCTCTTGGCTGTGGCAATCCACGGCGTAGGTGATCAAGACTGTAGTAACGATCTGGTTTCCCGCAAAGGCAACGCCGGCACCTACAGTCGGAGTGATATTCCACGAATTGCCAGCATTGTGCAGTTGGACTAGGAACACGGCGATGCCGGCGACCGAGAGCGCGTAGCCGAAGTGTGACAGCCAGAGCCGGAATTCAGGGGTGGTGGCGTGCTTCTGTCTCATCCATCGGTCAGAGCAGAAGCCGCCGATATACTCGCCGAGAAGCGTCCCGACGATGAGAGCGGCGCTTTGTAGGCCTACTTCTTGTGCGTTCTGGTGGAACTTTTGGACGTAGAGTTGGGGCGTCTCGATTATGGGCAATACAGTCGCAACGTTGAAAACCATCGCGTATGCGATGGTGGGTATGACTACACAGGGAAATGTTGCAAGACGAAGAGGATGAATGAAATCCCAGACAGTAATTGGCGTATGATCAATGCGTCTGAAGTAGATCAGGCTTCGAACATAGCTACGGGGCGCTTGGCTCTCTTGACCACGGATGTATCGAGTCTCTGAGCCAAAGAAGAAGTAGAGTGGTAACTGGGCCGCATGAGTCTTTTGAGTTTTAATTAGTTGCGTTAGCTTATTTTAATAAGGCATATGGTTTGATGATGAAGCTTGATTACAGACTTACAATAGCCAATATCCAATATATCCAACGATATCCTACCCGTAAAGCGACGAATCCAAAGATCAAAGGGGCAACAGGTACACCTAACGTCACAAAAACCGTCCAGATTCCAATATAGAGTGCTCTTTCGTGCTTGAAGAACATCTCCTGAACCATACCGGACCCGATAGCTGCCGCCGGACTAATTGCAAAAGCTGCAACGGCTCTAGAGAAGCCCATAGTACCATATGAAGGGCTTCTGGCACAACCAACATTGGCGACTAGGCTGATTACCAGCGACACTAGCAGTATCGGCCTCCGACCAAATCTATTAGCCAAGGGTCCCCAGAAGAAAGGCGCAACCCCCAGTATCGCAATTACGAGTGACACTAGGTAACTGGCATCCTGGATGCTGACGTCAAGATCGATGGCGATGTCCTCAAAGACGGATTGGATTGCAGCTGCGGTGAATGTCGCCATGAAGCCGTGAAAGGCAATGAAGAAGAGATTCATCCATTTCTTGGACTTTGGCCAGTTGTATGGATCTGCATCATTGAAGTCGGGGAGAGGATCCAGTTGATCAGTCCCGTGACGCTCTACGAGATATTGGCGGTGTGCCTCAGGAATGGAAGTTTGAGACTACAATAGCATAAGCATAAGCATAAGCAGTCGGCCGGGGTGAAGGAATAACAAACCTCGTCATAGTTTTCGGAGTGCTCCGAACCCAGCTTCTCGTCGGGGGTCTCTGAGGCGGACATTGTCTCGCGTTGAAGTACCTTTCTAAGAGCAAGCAAACACTAAATGCCAGTACGGAGTGAGGAGTCCTTGGACCAAGAGGCAGAACATCATGATTCTTCGTCGGTGAGTCAGGCTAATCTACTGGTTTTTATCTTCACAAGTTCGTCTCCTATTTCAAACCAACGGCCTAGTTTCCTACTCTTGACGGATTTATAAAGCTAATGAATGGCGATGCTTGACTACGGTAATATGAAACAGACTAATCGCCCATCACGGACTTGGCATTTTTCACCATCTAGCTTTCTCGATCTACCGCAACGGTTTTTGAATACTCGGTGTGGGATGAAAAGAGTAGTGCGGTGGTGATATTGATAGTAAGCTTGGTGTAGCACGTAGAGCTGAAAATCATGCGTAGTCTAGGTACTTACTGGGACAATGAGCCAATAATACGCCCAACGAGAAATTTACTATTATTAGCACCTCTCAGTATTTTATACTATTGGAGAAACGATAATAGCTGTGTAAGGAACTTACTGGTAATACTGTCGGAAACTGCTACCGGTCGGATCGCCGTTGGGGATTCAGGGGCTGTTCCCGGGATGACTTGTGGGGGTCAGCTGAGATAGGACTTTCTGGGGAACCCGGGGCTTGGCTCATGAAAGCTCATCTTCCCGAGGGCAGACTCGCCATTGCGGGCGTCCGTTTGAGGATGTGCCATATGTAAGCCTCGTTGTGCTTCTCTTGGTGATACTTGTCCGATCCTATTCAGCCCACGGATTGCAGTGCTGGGCTATGACTTCTACAACTATCCCGGATGAGTGGCTGAGAAAGGGTAGAGTCCTCACAATCATCGGATGTTTTATCGAGTCCTATAGGAACAGTGTCCTGGTTGTTTATGGGCATGCATTACAGCTCGATCCTACGTTAGGCCTCGCCAACTTTAACGAAAGAAGAAGAGTCCTTAATCCCGTAGTTCTGCTTGACCGGGACTCGTTGACGAGGAATTCATGCATACCTAGCTCGGCTAAACATTTGGCCGTATGTCTATCTTTTCATTTCTACGCCTGACATCTCTCAAACTCTCAGATAAGTTTTACGGTACCGTACCTCGACAAGTATTACCATATCTTATCGACATGTTCAACGCTTTGTCCTGAGCACAAGGTATAAAAGCTTTGAATAACGTTGACTGATAAAATGGTATAGTCGAGCAGCACTAAGGGCATCTCATACTTTATCTTTTAGTCTAGATACCGCCGAATCAAAGCACTTCATACACAATCTCCATAGCCGCTCCCTGAGCCTTGTTGATCCACGCTTGTTGCTAGTAAACGTCAGCACCACTACCGATAATGACGATCATCGCTTATCTACAAACCTCTGCCCTAGCCCATAGGACAACCACATCGCTTGGCCTCAAGTGCTCTAGGAAACCTTGACCGTCACCCATAGCTTGTGGATTGCCGACCTTGGCCGGGACCCCCGCAACCCAGTCCACCCTGTAGAGCCGATTCGCGCTGCAGGCTGTGATGTTGTTATGCACTCTCCAGGCAATGGTGCCGTTATCCTCTACAATATCCCAACCGAGATCCTGAAGGTGACCCCGGGCTTCTCCTGGAGTACGGAAATTTCTCATATCGGTACTTGTGAGGGCTGCCCTCGCGGACTCGTCCGATCGCGGTCTTAGAATACTCGCCTCAAACCATGTGTGGCTGTTGTTGTAGGTTCCGTTGCCCCCGAAGGTAGCCCAGCCTTGGTCCGCGGCTTTCATCTGGAATGTAATGGATTTTGGTCTCGCGACGGCGCCTGGGATAGATAGCGTCGCCACCGTCAGATAGAGCCCCGCAATGCTGGCGTCGGTAGTTGAGCGCCAGAATTCGTTGGCTTCGTATATTTTCTCTCTCTGCTTGATGTTCGATTGGCACGGCTGATAGGAAGCGAACGAGAGGATCATGAGCGCTATTTCCATCGGAACCGTGTGTTTGCCAACGCGCAATTCGGTGATGATGCGTCTGGCTTCAATGACGTCATCAACCGTTGGATTGAAGCCAGGTCTCGTTAGCAGTAGAGGTCCCTCATTTGCGGGCGGTATAGCCGGCGGCGCGGGGATGGCGACGGCCATTTATATGATATTACAGGGTGCGAGCGAATGATAGATTGAGCGCGTAGTGAGGTGGTGATTATGTCCATAGTAGATGCCAACATTATCCGCCCCTAATGTGCGATGCATCGCCAAGACTCATCTGCGGGTGGGGTAGCGCATTGTAGCCTGTATCTTTCCTGGAGACGATCTAGACTGGGCTACAGGCCTACAGGGACCCGCTATACGACTTCTCAAATACCGCGGCTCGTTTTTACAGCCCGCCTCCTGAATAGGAGAAAGAGCGGCTGAAATGGCCGGGGATCGATTAAGTGTTTATATACTTTGCTTCACGTTATCTAGGCTGCCTAGCCTCAGCTTCGACACGAAGATGAGCACGTCACATCTCACGCTTCCCTACCTAGGTAATCAAAGTATTGCATACAGAAACTGAGCGCCCCGGAGGGCGCTGTAAATGGATAACAAGTAGGGGGAGACATGTTGGTTCTGCTCTGCAACCACCCAATCAAGGGCACCGGACAGACGAGCTTGGATTCCGTCTGCGCAGATACAGGAGCATCAAATATTATGGTCGAGGTACCGGTCGCAGTCTCAGTCTCTCCGGGTCTCTGACTCGATTTTGATCAATCTGTGGTATCTCAATGGTAGAAGTCATCCGATTCGGTTGGGGTGATGATGAAGCTAGACAATCAAGATGATGAAGGTAGGCAATCAAGATGGGGTAGGCAATTGACGAATTGATGCTTCAGCGCAGCAAGCAATAGGTCTCAAATGGGTGAACAATAGGTTGATCAGGTAGGGAGATGAATGTAGTAGGCCCCCCCCTAAACAAATTAGCATACATGCACCTGCAAGACTTCCCTTGCACCTTCCGTGCCTTCCGCACCTTCCAAACCTTCCAAAATCTCTCTCTCTCGACAGCAACCTCAGCAATTCATAGCTAATATACATTGGTACTTTCTCATCCCACCTACTCAGGGGCAACTAGTTGGCGACCCCGCCGCTCTCATCCTGGACTACCACTCTCTCTGTTGATGTCTGATATATGGGTCGTGGGTGGGTATGTATGTTTCTCTGAACCCTCTTACCTCTCGGTCGTCGTCGACAGACAATGGTTGATGGAAGACTACGTAAACATTGGTTAATTCGCGACTACCGCCCAACTCATCAGCCTTCTCATACTACTTCTCACCGCACAAATCAAGCAATCACATCTACACTTTTCATCCTTCTCGCGCACCGTTGATCCCGAAAACTAACATCGAGGTGAAAATTCCATCGTAACGTCTGCTACCTTTTATAGCTGGAGACTTTCCCCTGCCATCTCATTCAGGACCAGTTTACCGACAGCAACAATCCTGTGAGGGTGGGGGCGGGGGTAGGCCTGCAAGAAGCTACCTCTTTACCTACTGTATTAAATAGAAGGCGTGCCTCTAAGGCCACCGGTGTTAAATATCGATTAAACGCGTACATAAAGCTTTTGTAAATGTTATACTTACGTGTATACGCTGCTTATATGATATATAAGCGGGTTGAAAATGACGCTTATACATCATAAAAGATTCACGTTAATAGTTCAATAGAATAGTCTTTGGACTAAGGAAGGAAAATGCTGGTATTCAAGGATATGAAGTTTTGACCCTTCTAATTCAACGTAGTTACGACTCCAATCCATCCTCACTCCGCGGCCGAATCCTCTGGAGCGCCATCTGCGCTCACATTGGGTAGTTGGTCGATTGCCGAGCAGATCATCTTATGATAAGCCGGCATCCACAAGTCATAGACGTTCTTGGTAAAACAATAAGCCGTCCATTTATCCTTGCCATCCAGCCCTTGGAGGTCGAACCTATAAATTACGCGTCGGTAGTACTTTGTATCTTTCCCTTCTATCACAGGGTAGTGACCATAGATCCGTACCCATCCGTCGTTGTGAGAGATTGAAAAGGCAAGGATCTGCCTGTTGACCTCATGCTCGCGCTTTACTATACGATAAAGCGAGACGGCGGCTCGCACGGCAATAGTCATACTCTGGGCGTTCTGGCGGTCTGCAATGGTCAGGCTCACTGCGCTACTCTTCACCTCGCTAGCTAGGAACGGGAAATATAAGCGATGAGTCGCCGCAAACAAGGACTGATCTCCAGCCGCATGGTCGCCAATGTATGGAGATAGTTTAGCCCGCTGGTCGGGAGTGAACGCTTCCATTTTGAAGCCCACGGCGTAGTCGGGCTGAGGTCGAGTACCAGTTACAGAAATCGAGTAGGTCCAAATCTCGTTAACGCTTTCGGCCAAAATATCGAGGTCTTTGTCGCCAAGTGTAGCAAAGCTTTCGGCTGATGGGACGATGAGCCGAGCAATATCTTGGATGATTCGGGTTTCGCATTGATCCTGAAGCTTTCCACACGTAGATTCGAAGGCATCGTCGCGAAATAATGTACCCTGAGGAACAGTCTGGGGTGTCTCAAGTAAAGTGGTACACAGGGCCTTGCTGTCATCAGAAACACCTAGTTTAGAATCAAACATAAAGCTGCCCTTGGACTCAAGTGCTATAACATATCGCGGACTTCGGTACGGCGCATTTTTCTGTCGCATCTGTTTCTGATCGCTGGTGTTGGATGTGGCGGAATCGGATCGCTCTCGGCTTTGAGACAACAAGCATCTCTCTCGTGGCAAGAAAGGCTCCATATCGGGTTTGAAATATTTTTTGGGCCAATATCCCTCCCCTGCCCAATACTCAATTGGGTTAACTAGCTTACGAGTGCCGCCGTTCTCGGGCAATGGTTTGTCGGGGATGTCCTCTCCTAGAGAGAGTCGAGGAGATCGTCGTAGCCGCTTCTGAACGGGATCTAGCTCGTGATCGAGTACGTCGGCACGTCGTTTCGCACCGCGGTTGTCAGGTCCCTTCAAGAACCCAGTGTCAGTATCTGCATCGTGGCGGTAAGAATACCGTACCTGTCTAGATATAGTCTTCTTAGTCGAAGACAAATGCGGCTGATCGCCTTCAGTACGTTCTGGAATGGTCCTTGTTGGATACGCACCGTAGAATCGATCTTTTCAAGCTCCCTTTCCTGGGGTGGCTTCCCTGTTTATAGTCAGGAAGGGATTGCTGGACAGATCGTGAAAAAAATACCTTGACCTTTGGCTGTCGGCGATACGCGCCCCTTCGGAGGAGCAGACTGTGCTCGTGTGCGGACCATGGCGGCGAGATACGTAATTGATGCTTGTTGTTGAGATCCCACGCCGTGAAGATTGAAAGTATGTCTGTCGTGCAAGACAGTAAGCGCCTCGCTACATCGGCTGGAGTTGGCCTGCCCCGTGGCAGCTGAGTGGGTACCTCAAAATATGGTGATTTTACTGGCCCAATTGTGACCTCGTATCTGAGACAATCGGTGATACAATAAAGATGATAGGTAGACAAGGCACAAGCTGAAAGGATCACAATGTGAAGGTAGATTCAAGGGATGCCTATAAGGGATGCCTGTCGTGCTACATCAACGATCATCGCCAAATTATTATTTGCTCCTCTTGCATTATATAATAATTGGAGCGCCTCTTCACGAGAGATCAACATGAAATTAATATTCCAATGGGTCTGACAGTTACTGTTTTAATATAGGTTGTATGATGAATGCATCTCTAGCTTTATGACTTGTTCTACGGTAAGAGTTGAACTTCGTCCTCGTCCATCCGTGCCCATTATGCTGGCACAAGTACATCATCATTGCTGGTAATGAATGGCCTCCGTCTGTCTCAGTCCATTCACGCATGTCATTCCTTTTGTTATGTCTGTTTCACGACTCTGGATCCTCTACTAGGATCCGTCTCCCAGCCCGTAATCATGTCTTACGTTCTAGCTCCCTAATCCTATCTTCCAGGCCTTACGCACCAGGAGATGTAAAGTGGCCGCACGGTCAAGCCACGCGCCCACGAGTGTGACTCCCGTTGAGACTAAGTGAGCTGTGTGAAAGCTATTTGGTGCCACGAAGTTGCGAGGCCCTCGTCCATCAATTAGAAGGGCCTACAGTATCAACTGTAGAGGATTGCATTTTAAAAATTTCTCTGAAAGGGGGGAGCTACAGTACTTTTAGACACAATGAGATTATCAGCTCCAGTTGAACTCCAAGATAATCTTTCTATATTCCTATCTCTAAAAGCTCGGTCTTCTAAACCTTACTTTTAAGATTGTCATAGTTTGTAGTGGGATTTAGTAGTGATCCTTCCTTGGCGTAGGCCTTGTCAAGCTTCACCTGATTCACTCAGCAATGATATTGGCTGGTAGGTGTATCAACAATAAATCAAATAGGTCTGGAGGTTTTCATATGCATCAGAATTAGGAATTTTATAACACATGCGCTCACGCGGTGTCATCACATACAGAAGCTACCGGGCCTTTGAGTTTAGTGTCAGCGCTTTAATTTAATTAGTGACTAATGGGACTGATGCATTGCTACCGTGTGAAATCTGCTAAGAAACCTTTCTGCTATTTACTTTATGTCTGCGGGCGCACGTCCGCCTCATGCCCTTCCCTTTTAGCCAAAAGAAGGCGGCGTCCGGCCCTGCCTGTCCCCAGAACTGGCACCCTTTTCAAATAGCAGTCGCACAACCGCCGGATGCCCTGCCCTTACAGCTAACAAATATGGTGTCCTGCCATTTATGTCTTTTGGTTCTAAATCGGCACCTTTCTCAGCTAACAGCCGTACAACCGCCAACCGCCCCTCTCTTGCGGCCATTGAAAGTGGTGTCCAGCCCTGCGTATCCTTTGACTCTAAATTGGCACCTTTTTCGATTAGCAGCCGAACAACTGCCTCGTGCCCTTTCTCTGCAGCTACAAAAAGCGGCGTCCGGCCACGTCCATTTTCCGAGTTCAAATCGGCACCCCTCTCGGCCAACAGTCGTACAACTGCATCATACCCTTGCACTGCAGCTAGCCACAGCGGTGCCTGGCCAAATGCATCTTTAGAATCTAAATCAACACTCCCCTCGGATAGCAATCGTACTATTCCTTCATGCCCAATTGATGCAGCTGCTAAAAGCGGCGTCCACCCATTTTTATCAACCTTTGCTCCTAAATTGGCACCCTTCTTGAGTAGTAGTTCTACGACTGCTCCATGCCCTCTTCCTGCAGCCAACAAGAGTGGTGTCCAGCCCCATACACTCGATTCCAAATCGACCCCCCTTTCAAGCAGCAGTCTTACAACTGCTTTATGCCCCCTCCCTGCGGCTAATAGAAGCGGCGTCCAACCATTTTCATCTTTAGATTCCGAATCAGCACCTTTCTTAAGCAACAATTGCAATATTGCCTCATGCCCTTGCTCTGCAGCCCTCGAAAGTGGCGTACGGCCATTTATATCTTTTGATTCCAAATTAGCACCCTTTTCAAGAACTAGTCGTACGGCTGTTTCGTCACCGATGCTTGTAGCCTCAAGTAATGGCCGGTAGTATTTAGCGTCTTTCGGCACTGCAAAGCCTTCAGTTCTAAACAGCCTCTGCTTGGCTATTTCTTTCGTGGCCTGGAGCTCTTGCTCATTCAGACTATTGCTGATTAGAATCTCTCTTTTAGGGGCAATAGCGACTTCTTCGTCTAATTCCTTGATCATTCCAAGATGCTTTTGCTGTCTCACGTCTGTTCCTTCGGCTCGGGGGATGTCTACAAACTCTGGCTTGCCATCAATAGAATTGGGAAAGTCGTCAGGAATCCTTCGAATGGTGGTTTCAGCGCGGCTGGAGCGTCCGTAATCGTCATCTATGACATCATCTTCTAAGTAACGTATGGAGAAGAACGCTAATGATTTCAGATGTCCAGCTATATGCTTAGCGACTTTTCGAGAGTCAAGCTTCTTCATTTTCTCAGAAGTAGACGATGACTGGATCCTGTTTTTTATGCCTTTGTAGGTCTCTCTGCCTGCATTGGATGAGTATGTGAGATCTTGAGATTTTCCCTTCGGGTCCTTTGGCAGCTGTGTTCCACGATATGGGACTGTAGAATGTGGCGATCCAGATTCACCGAGCGAGCGTTGTTTCGGCTCATATATTTTTGAAATATTTTCGTTGCATAGCGGACAGATGTCTCTTTCCCGGAGTGACGGCAACACATTGCGCACCAACCTTCTCTTCAATTGCTCTGAACCTAATTTTAAATGCTCTTTCTGCATGTGATTTTCGAGGGATTCTTTCGTTTTAAATTCGACGTACTCGTGGGGCGCGATATCACAGTACCACACTTGGGGACTGTGTACCTTTCGCACCCAATCGGTGGTATGGATGTTCTCCATGTGTTTTCGCCAATTAGTGAGTGACTTGAAAAATACGACAGGTTCCGTACAGCCTTCCGATATACATACGTATGGCTGAAGGTCTTCCATGAAATGATTTCTACGTAAGATGTTAGACACTATGACTATTCGTAGTAAACTGAGGATTTCGAAGACCTACTTCCACCACCCGGGTACATTAAGGTCAGAAGCCTTTATCTCGGCTGAGCACCAATTACAGGCGCAATAGTCATTGCCCTGATTAGGTTTGGGCCGGGGAGGATAAGCATGCCCCTGAGTGATTGAGGTAGCAATAGATTCATCAGACATATTAGATGAGCTACTATCGTAGATTTGCTTGTGGTGAGGCTCGGCTGGGGTGGCTTCCATTGGTGAGTCGTCAGATCTCGATAATTCTTGTTTAGGGGCAGGTCCATTTGCCTGTCTCGTTGTTTCCGCTTCCGAGTGTGAAGAGGATAAAGTAGCTTGAAGGCGGCGGGCTTTGAGCCTCCCGTTGTGTTTGAGCTCGTAGAGAAGCCTAAGCCTCCGGAAAGAGATAGATGATACTAGTTGAGTTGCGAGGCTAGCGTTGATGCCGGGGAAATGTTCCTTAACAAAGAGCGAAGCCATTTTCCGAAACTCCTCGGTCTTAGCCGGCCCATTAGGACCAAAATCTTGAACCCTAGACGCCAGACTGTACGAAGGCGCCTTTCGTATAAGAACCGCTAGACGATGTAGCCTATCAATTGCCCCTTGCATCGCATCTAGAGCCGCCCTCACCGCCAGTGCGGTTGACACCTCCTGAGTGGCGGCGGGCGAGGCTGTATGATAAAGAACGCGTTTTTTGTTCGCGGAGCCAAACCAAAACCCTAGCATATGATTAGCTTCTGAGCCGTTTTTGTACTCGATATCGAGAAATTATTCATATTGGGGAAGTGGTAGGAGCCGAATACAAGCTCAATGAAACAGGCACTAACCATGATTTAGATTTCGCTCTAGTAACTTGAGCATTCCCACAATGAGATCTCGGACTTCTGGATTGAATCTGAGCCTTTCATCAAGAGACATATGGCCGTCGGCGAACACTCCGATGAAACCAGCCCAGAGCTCAAAGCGCTGAGAGTACTCGCGTACCGTGCGGTAATGCGTCCCGATGCTACTATGGCTAGCGAGCGTAGATTCTAGTTTTTGGAATAACTCCTCGCAGTGTTGTGACCAGCCGGATATTTCCTGTCCCTCGTTTGCCTTGAAACTAGGCATTTTGTATAACGTGTTGGCTGCTATCGTTGGCTAGACACTAGTTGGATGAGTATCACTTGAAGAAGTCGACATACGGTAGCTGGAACAGGGATTTATTTCTCAGCTGAAGAGCGAGGGCGGGGTCGTGTCGATTACGATTGGTTCGCTGCTCTAAACTCATGGATGACTGATGGCGCAGGTCGCAGGTGCTTGCTGCAGGCCGCCGACCACTGTCTTCGCTTCCGCGGTGCCTGACCGTCTTCTTCGCACCTGTAGACATTCGTCTGATACATCGTTTCCCATCATTTCTGCTAGTAAAGAGAGCCTCTCGAGACAATAGCTGTTGACGACAGATGTCGCATCGACTCCACGCATCCCCTCAATTCGACGCAGGGGTCACGGAATGGCGAATACTCAAGGCCGTTCAACCGTTATTCGCAGCGCATATCCCCTGGGACTTGACAGCTCCCGATGTTGCTGCAATGGCTACAGCGATCACCATAGATACAGAGAAACAGCTCTTCGTATACGAGATGTTCGAGATGGATATTAAATTGGACCTTCTCACGGAGTCCAAGTTAGGGCAGCAGTCATACGAAAATTGTCGCGAGAAAATGAAACGTCTGCTTCTATGGCTGGAGAAGTTGGTACTGGGGCGGGTTCTTGACGAACCCGATGCTCAAGTAATGGCAGCTCCAGTAAATGAGGTATATATCCAGATTAGATTCCTATCTAGGTATTGCCCGCGTCTTCGATTCATACTGAAGATAAAATTTAGGAGCAGCATACGAACGAAGAACTCTACCAATCTACCTCGCTCGTACAAACGCCCGCGAGTGATGTACAGCTTTGGCGAGAATTCAAAAGCCTTCCACCGGAACTCGAGCAAACGTCCGCGACACCCCATACCCCACTCGAGCCCTCAGTCGTTAGTATGATACCAATAAACCCGCCATATCAAAAGCTGGAAGCATTAGGAAGAATCATTAAGAAAAGGGGAATGCGGGACAAGCTCTTGGTTGAATCATGCGCGGTGTTGCTCGACCTACAACTTAGCATAGACCAATTTAAGCGCCTCAAATCCCTGGCTATCAATGTAAATCGTGTCATAGATGGCCTCCCTCAACAAATGTGTGGGTTGGGCCCAAGCGCACCGGGGACACGAAAGATATCTAGGACGAATTGGGAGAGTTGGAAGGCGACTGAACTCTCTAGCTGCCTTTATCACCTGATTGGAAAGGCTATTTGCAACAACCACCATGAACACAAAGCTGAGCTCCAGTTAAACGGTTTTAGACTGGATGAAAGCTGTGCGAACAAGCCCCTGGAACAAGCTATGCTTGTGTCATCCTGTCCTATCGGAAATGGCTGGCATCAGTGCCATTATACGTCGATCCTACCGTAAGTTTCAGCATTCATGGCCTCCGAGACTAGTGGCTCACTTAGACCTGTTGACAGGAATTCGAGAGACGAATCTAATCTAATTATTAGCGATATTTGCGGGTCTACTCGCAATTTTAGAGGTAAACCGCTCCACATCGAATTCGATAAGGAAGATTTATTGTTTAATCGGGATCGTGCCCAAAATTCAGCCCTAGTTCGCCCCTCTCACTTGATATCCCTTAAAGACCTTCTTGAGGGTGGGTTCTTCGGGAAAGATCATGATGGTGACATATTCGACCAGAACGACAAGGCGGTCCTCGTTTTATCGCTCGCCCGCTGTCTTATTCATCTGTGGCACGGACTATGGATGGGGGACCCTTGGACAGCGGAGTCTATTCAATTCCTCCATGAGACAAACCAGATACTCGATAGGCACTATCCCTATCTAGCTTGTGATCTTACCAAGAACTCCGTCGATGGACAGCAGCCTACTAAGCCAACTCTCGATGATATCCAACTCTCCGTACTTGGCTTTGCCCAAATTCTTGCCGAAATAGAGACTGGAAGGCGAATACAATTGGAGCTGTCTCTTTCTACCATCGAAACTTTGAGTGACCGTATCGAAGACACTATGGAGCTGGGGAGGAATAAGTTTGGCCGGGGTGATTATTATACTGCTGTGCAGAGGTGCCTTCAGTTCAGGACATTGTTGAGAAGAGAGCATATATACAAGAAAGACGATCTCCTAACCGTTGCTCGAGATGTCCTTTACACCAACATTATACAACCCCTTGAAACGAACTTTAACCAGATCCCACACCCAGAACATACCATGAAGCCCCGCCCACTTAGGCTCCAGATGTTCACGACACCCCGTGTGCCGATCGGCCGTGTGCTGCAAGTCAAAGGGGACAACATATCAACTTTAATACCTCAGAAGAGGAAAATGCCGGAGGACATCGTCCCCGTAGCCTACATCAACCACCTTGGTACTCAAGTTCTAGGACCAATAATTCCTGGATTGATGTTCTTTGACGAGGAATGTAATGCCAGGCCGGAGTATGTGATTTTGTTCCTGCCTTCTACTTACCAAAGTTTTTGTCGTGTACTTACTGAGGAGTAGGCACATCACTCGAGCGGAAGCCTTCTTTAGCGCATTCGACAAGTTCCGACAACGGCATATCACTCCGAAGACTAATGAAGGCAGAAACGGGCGACCGCGCATCAGGATCGCTGTGTTAGATACCGGAATTAACACCCAAGACGAAGATATCCGCGGTCTCGTCGATGAAATCAAGGACGGACGCAAGAAGCAGAAGACTCCCAAGACGGACCGGAATCCGATAAAGAAAATTGAGGGTTTCACGGGAGACGAAGGGGACGAAGGGGACGATAAATTTGGACATGGAACGCATGTGGCTGCGTTAGTGCTGCGAACTGCACCGGAGGCGGATATTTACATCGCTAAGGTGTCACATGGCAAGAATTTCCAGAATATGGACGCTATCGCCCAGGCGAGTCACCCAAGTGGTTGATGTCGGAAAACCTATCTTACGTTGTTTCATTTCCGCCCTATGATGGGATCATTGCAATCATAGGAAGAATACGAAATAGCTGCTGCTGGGTGGCGATTGTATTACCCCCTTGCTAGACTGCCTAACTAACTTGACGCAGGCCATCGACTGGGCGATCGAAAACCAAGTCGACATCATCAGCATGTCTTTCGGTTGTGAAACTGATGTTACTGTCGTCGCGGACGCTTTAGATCGCGCGTCGAGTGTGCAACACGAAGACAGTTCATCAAGGATACAACGAAAAAAGATTATACTCCTAGCAGCCGCGTCCAACAATGGACGCAATAGCAAACGGACGTTTCCCGCCCGCCATGAAGGCGTGATCGCCATACACTCCCTCGACGGAAACGGAAATGATGAAGGAGGAATGAACCCTTCCAGGGAAGGCTATTTCGAAAATTTTGGAACTTTAGGCCTAGGAATTAAAACTTCATGGGATGAGCTACGATTCCAACCAACTCCTTCGCTCGATATACCGGGAAATGTGGCTCCCGTAACCAAATACAAGTCGGGTAGCTCCTATGCGACCCCGATTGCGGCGGGCATTGTGGCAAATTGCATTGAGTGGATAGATTACATGAAGGCCAAGGGCCGCTTGGGGCCGCTCCAATACGCGTCTCTCAGACAACCTAGAGGGATACGTCTCATGCTTAAAAAGCAATCAGCTATAGTTGGCGATATACTCTCTATTGCGCCGTGGATACTATGGAAGGACGATCCCCGTGACCCAATCATTGACGGAGAGGCGCCTCGTCAAGTTGATGAGAAATTTGATAATCACGTCCTCGAGCTGCTATTGGCGGAGCTACACCCGGCAATTTAGTAAACCGCGATGAGATTGGCGGTGACTGTTCGAAAAAATAGTGAAAACTTAGGGAGATTGGCAGTAGAATACTAATGAGGTAGACAACTGATAGAATACCTAACGAAGTAAGCCACTCGCACAAATAGACACGGTACGCGAGAGTATCAAGGCCGATTAGACATCAATCGAACTGGTGCTGATGTGCGTAGCATTGCTGCTGACCCCTATGCTAACCCCGCTCTAGACCTCCCCAAAACTCTTATCCTTGAGGGGAAGAAGCCCAACCAAGACCGCCCCCAATATTGGTGTGCATAGAGTGACTATACCTGATAACTGTTGTTACTCTATTACTCCCCATCCGGTTAGTCACCAGCCAGCTGCTTCATATCCAGCCACTCAGTATTCAGCTCTTCTGAATTCCAAAAATATTATCTTTCTAATGAAATAGAGAGCGAGCTGACTTCCTAGGTTTCCTTTAGCTTCCTATTGATTCTATAATTTTCCCGAGGCCAAAAGTCATCAATTTTGTGTATGGTTTGTAGGCTAATACTATTGCCTTCATAGCTTAACCTCCTATCCATACGTTTCCTACCCCACCCTACTACATTATGCCAAATACCAAGACATACATCGTCTCCCCAAATTTTGCGCTCTCTCCTAACTCTCTGAAACTTGGAGATCTCCTTGTAGACCCGTTGGGTCCGACCCTTGACCCAGTCAACCGGAAATGCCGGCAACCCATTGGAAAAGACGATCTGAAGGATATCTCCGTCTGGGAAAAGTTCTCCTGTACTCGTAGTGAGCTACTGAGCGGGCGATTCAGCCTCTGGATGTCATTCTTGGCCCCGCTCGGGGCACCCTTCGGCATCGACATCGGATTGTTCTTCGAACGCAATTCAAAGGATATTATTATTGCACCCGAGCTACAGACGCATGAATTCTTTGTTACAGATGAGTACATCGAGAAGGTACTCGAAAAAGAAGGAGTGAGGAACTATCTGGAGCGCCGGAAGTACCGCATCCCGGTATACGTGGTTTGCGGGCTCAAGATTGCCAAGGGCGGCAGTTCGGTCAACCCCGACGTCACCACGACGATCGACGGTAGGGTCGGTGTCACGGGGCCTGAGGACCTTGTGGCAGCCGAGCCGCTCTTGCAGTATATCCGGAACCGTAGTGAGGGGGTCGCTTTTGATTCGAAGACGGACTTCATCCTGGGGTTCCGCGTAGAGCGGATCACATTTGAAGGAAAGAAGCTCAAAGACCATAGCTTATCCACTGTCGGGGCGAGCATGATGGACGGCGATGAACGCGCCAAGAATACCAGTCCGCCTCGGTTCCAGCGGGAAGGCGATATCTCGTGGGCTAATGCTACCGAACAGGCCGAGGAGGACGAATTTGGGATTCTTGAGTCGAAGGACGAAGAGGGAGATGTGGTGTGGTTTGTGACGTATCCCAAAGATGGGTAATGCTTATCTCAGGTACTTGGGTCTAATATTAGGGCCCGGACAGCTTGATTAGGTTCATCATAGGGCGCATAGTCTTGTAGGGCAAATGGTTCGTGCTATAGACAAATTCTATGAAATGCATCACCTACAGTTGACTGCCTATATCTTCCCATATTCAAGTATCGTAACTGATCGTGGCAATCCATACGATCCGCATTCCGGAGACTAGCCGTTCCTAGCCAATCACGTTTGAACGTTTGACTTGTGCGGGAAAATCAACGTAGATGGAGAAGAGGAGGCCAGAAAGGCCAGCTTGCCTCCTAGAAAAAATAAACGATATCTTTTAGGCTATAGCTGCTTTTATAAGAAACTAAGGAAACTTTGACAAACCACGCCCTTGGATGAACCTTAAGCCCCTGGCGCCTAGGCATCTAGATCCCTGCACTATTAGGGCATCGTGTCTTCCAGCCCTGAGATACCAATTGCTTCCGGTCGGTAGCTTTTACCAGGCCTGATAAAATAGTACTACAAATCGTCCTTAGAGGCCTCCCCGCTCCACTTACTTGGGTCTCCGTTCAGCCACGTAGGTAGTTGCCTTTCGGTGTTGAAATTAGCTTCCCAAGCGCTCATGAACTTGATGAGAAGGCCCTCTTGGTTAGCCTTTGCTATGGCACAGAGCCCAAAGGGTCGTCCATTGAAATTCATGTATGATAGGGGGAGGTGGATCATCGGATATCCTGTTTAGTTAGTGCCTGCTTTATGAATTTTAGTCGTGGCGACTTACCCGACGTGGAATAATATTCATGGATACGACTATCAGCAGGGCCTAGAATGATATCCACCTCATTCTCGCCGAGGGATTTGTCTACGCCTCGTCGTCGACCGAAGTCGCGCATATCCGCCAGGGCCTTCTGATAGTCTTCTTCAGAGAGCTGGAAACCAGCGGCGCCTTCCAATCTCGTCATGTTTGGAGATTCTGTCACGGAAGTTAATATCTGACATGTTTATGGCATTATGGTTCGCATCATCTCGTACCATCCGGGAGTTCCAACTTAGAGTTGTCTCTCATAAACTGCATGAGCTCTGCTAGAGAACGAACTTTTGATGATTCAAGGCTTTGGAGGTATGAGCCAATTGTGCGTCGGAATTGAGAATCTTTGTGCATTGTCCTCGTCAATTAGTCACTTAGAAATTTTGGCTCTCGGGAAAGGGGCATCGTAATTACCCATGACTCGTTGGATTTGGCTCATGTTGTCCACGATTAGCCCATCCAATGACGCGATACTAATCTCCTTTACGCCTACTCCGAGACTTCGCAACTTCTCGTAAGCTTGAGCAATTTCCTCATCCTGAGATTGGTGAGTTAGCTGTCACTCAAGTGAAGACAGAAGGATCCAGTGTGAGCCTGGAGAAATAAGCTCAAAGGAAATCAGTCACTTACCTGTTGGGTATCGGCTTCAGCGTTTGGAGTTAAAACATGAGGTTCCATATGCCAATCCTTTGGCTGAAGCACACCGACTCGAATCCCCTCAAATGACTTGGTCAAATAGGAAGTATAGGTCCCTCCTTGGATCTCGCTGGCCTTCTGACGATCGATCATTGCGTCCATCAAGAGGGCTATATCCCTTGCGCACCGTGCGATAGGCCCTGCCGAGTCAAAATCAAGAGATATTGGGACTATACCATCATTCGAGACTAGTCCAAATGTCGGTTTCATTGCATAAACGTCGTGGCGAGTTGCAGGTACCAATATTGATCCATTAGTATCAGTTCCTAAAGCAGCTGGAGCGAAGCCGGCAGCTACTCCAGAGCACGATCCAGACGAGGAGCCGGCGGTAGACTGAATAGTCAGTACAAGAAAATTCATTACGGATATTGTAATGATGTGCTTACGCTGTGTCCGCAAAATCCGTCGTCCCATTTTTTGCCCCCAATAACATATGGAGATTGGGTCAGCCCGCCAACCGCAGACCATCCCGCAGGCATATGAAGTCCCCTATCCATATAAGTACCCGTTCAGCACATTATTTAAGGGTAAAATACCTGAAGTTGCTCATTTCCTAGACGCATTGTCATCCCTACTAGGTCTTCAGTTCAATGGGGACCGGTTCTACTTACGCCGAGATTCGCCTTGGCTAGAATGATAGCTCCGGCCTTTTCGAGCTATCGCAGAGGAAGATATGTGAGTATATAGCTCATGTCGAGAATAAATAGATTTATAACACTACGCACCTGCTTCACGCAAGGAGCGCTGTCCCGGACCTTAGCTCCTTTAAGCGCGTATGTCCCAGCAGTAGTGTCCATTCCTAACTCGGGATGGGTAGCGATGTTGTCCTAATTCTCGAGTTAATCGTATTTGGAAGCTTGAATGATAGCCCTAACCTTTAATAATAACGGGATGCCGTGTAGCGGGCCGAGTACTTGTCCCTGAGCTCGTGCCCGAGATCGCTCATTGTCGAGGAGACGAGCTTTCTCTAATACCAATTCTCTTGGGGCCGTCTCAATTACAGCATGAAGATATCCATTACAGACCTCGATCTGCTTTAGATACTCGGTGACAACGAACTCGCTTGTCAAAAGCCCTTCCTTGAATGATTTCTCGAGGTCGGATACCGTGGCAGTTAGAACGTTGAATTTCGCCATCGTAACTCTTTTGAATGTAATGACGTGGAGAAACCGAGCAACTACGGAGTACAGCCTCGTAAGAGCGATGTGATATCTGTCAGTAGTCGTTTGTATCTTTGAGATGGTAAGTATAGAATGTTGAGATGTCGAGACACATTTTTATGCACAAGCAGAAAATTTTAAGAATAGAATAGACTCGAAGCAGATCCCTTACTTGCAATGTGATACATGAGCTCGTGAGATATGATAAGGATGCGGGGGCATAATTGACCGGCGAGGGGTTAGATGCTCGACCAATAGTTAACCGCTCACTTAATTCCAACGCAAGAATACTACTACAGTTCTTTTAAAAGAAATTTTTGGCCCCTTTGGGCGGCTTCAATCCCCCTTAACAGGCCAATCCATGGTGGAGCGAATAAGGCCGTTAGTTGATGTGGAAGCAACACGCCGAACTTCACCTAGATCCCCATATTTGACCAACTCTTGCGGTCCATTCCTGCCAGCCCAAGTCGTCTGCGTCGTCCGATTCCGTGCACTTCTCCTTGAGAATTCCCACTAGATTGAATGCATCCATCACATCCACAAGCTCACGCAGTCTATATCTAGATTAAAAGACTGTACCCGCAATTCTGAATCAATTCTAGCCCGACCTATCGTCGTGGGCTTATCACAATTGGCCGCTGTTGTCTCGTTCGTGGTGGATTAATGAGATGTTTAACCCCTACAGGGCCACATGGAGAGGGTTTCCTCTCCATTATGCGATTGATAGCCCATTGCCAGTGCTCTGGAATACCCTTGAATCCCTCTTCCCAGTTGGTGCGCCGATCCCTCAGAGCTTGCTCCAAACATGCGGCGAAGCCAGCAGCGTAGCCCCATCTGGTGATCTTATTTTCTGGTACAGCCATCATGACTTGCTTGATGCAGCCTTCATAGTTCGGACGTGAAGGCATGCGGTATTGGAAAAATGGGGTGGCCGGCTAATGCCGGTGGTTGGTATAACGCCCCACACCAGTCTGCTATATAGTATAGAGGTACTTTTTATATTATTTTATTATAAAACTAATATTTTAAACAATTAATATAATAGCTATTTATAATTTATAATTTAATAAGTTATAAGTTTAAAAGCTTATAATTATAAAATTATTATAATAATTTTAATTTTTTAATTATTATTTTATAATATTATATTATATTATAATATTATTTTATTTTTTATTTTTATAATTATAAAGCTGCTTTTTTTTTTTATTAAATTAATTATTAAAAAATAAAATAAAATATTATAATAAAAATTTATAAGCTATTTTATAAACTATATTATAAAGCTAATTATAATAAAAGTTATAATAAAATAGCTATTTAATTATATATTTTAATTTATATATATTATTTTTAGGCCTTGGCCTATTTATAGTATATATTAGCTATATTTTGCCATTACTAGCGCTAACTTAACTTTTGACCCCATGCTAACCCTTTAAACCTACCGCTAACCCTTTAACCCCTATGCTAACCTTTTAAACCTTATACTAACCTTTTATCCGAACTTTTTTATAATATAGTCTGTTGATTGCTGGCTATATTGCTAACTGTTGCAACTTAAAAATAGCTTAGCTATAAAAGCTTTTTTTTGTTTTAGCTAGCTTAGCTTTTTATTTATATATAAAGTTTTATTAAATTTATAGCAATAGATTAATTATTATTATAGCAATTTTAAACGTTTTTTATTATTTTAATTTATTATTATATAATTTAAAAAAACAATTTATTTTTTTTATAAATAATTATAACATTTTAATTATTTTTAACTTTTTAATTTTTATATATAGCTTATTAATTATATTTGTTTTATATAAATTAAGCAAAATAATATTATAAATTGCTAAAAAATAAATTTTTAATAATTTAACAATTTAAATTTAATATTAAAAGTTTTAATATTTAAAAAAAAAGATTATATAGCTTGTTTAAACTGCTTTTTGTTTAATTTTAACATTTTATAATATATAATAAATTAAATAAACTAAATTAAAATATAATAGCTTAGTAGATTTTTTATATTAATATTTTTTTTAATAAAAACTATAAAAAATAAAAAAATAAAAGTTAAAAAAAAAGCTTTTTTTAAACTATTGCAGGGTTTTTAAATATTAGTTTTTTTAGCTATGCAAGCTTTACAATCTAGGTTTTATTAGCCTTAGTAAAAGTTTATTTTATATATATAAATTATATAGCAAATATTTAACCCTTAGTTTTAGTTTGTTTATATAATAATTAGCTTATTTATATAGCAAGTTTATAAAGCTTATTTTATAGTTTTAATAGTTAGTAGTTATTTTAATAAATAAGTAGGTTTTAGTTTTTATTTTTACTAAAAAGTTTAGCTTTTTAAGTTTATAGTTATATTTATAAGCGTTAAATTTTTAAACTTTTGTTTAAAATTAATAAATATTATTATATAATTAATAAAAACATTTATATAAAACTAGTTATATAAAAAAAAAAGTTAATAAAGCTTTAAGCTTATTAAATAAAAAAAAAA